>BMAO01002407.1:0-64947 GCA_019973975.1 Trichonephila clavata
AACAATGCGTACATGATTTAATCGATAATAGAACAAAAATTAGAGAGTTTAGTATTTGAGTTCCTAAGCCTAATCCTAATCTTCGAAAAGAAGATAAAGGAAGATTTTATTAATTATTGGATACTATATATTTAGACACAATAGATAGATAATTAGACAATAAATTAGAAAGGGCAATAAAACTCATATATTTTTTTAATTCGGTGTAAAGTTAAGGTACAATTTCAGTTTAGAAATTTCATAATTATTAAAACATGACAAGACACGAAACAGATTTTTTTAAACCCAGAATTTGACTTATTTTGGAGATCTAAGCAAATTATTTAAAACTAAAATTGCTTTTTGACTCATTTGTAAAAAAAAATATATATATACAATAAGTATGAGTTTAATCAGAATTGTTACTTTATTTACCATAATCAAAAATTAATAGACTGTTTCTAAAAATTCCCTTCAGAACAAAGTGAAAGTAGTTGTTCCGTTAAAGTATATGACTTTTAATTTGCCTAAGACAAAATCATTCCTGCATTAAATTTGCGAACAAAATATATAAAACATAAAAATAATAGAAAAGCGAGAAATGTAATTGAATCAGTTTTCTGACGTTCAGTTGGATTTTTCAATAGAATGCTTTATCAATTTGTAATCCATTTGTTTAAAACCTACTAAATTTCACCCCCCTCTCTCTCTTTAAAGTCTTAAGCTCATACCACACATGCATATTTGGAACAACCATTCCAGGAAATTTTTCAAGAAGCTGTGAGGGTGAAGGGTTGCCGCAAACAAAACAATACGCTCTGACGTCAGCCACACCCTATCTTCGGATTAAAAAATTACCTGCCGATTTTTCTGCTTCGGAAAACGAACATCCAATATTATTTCTTTTATTCCGCTCGCGTTTTTGTTGACGGCTGTAAACAGAAATGGATCGTCATTCTGTTTAAAATATTATACGCCCTAAAATATTATACAAAATTAAAATATTATACGCTATTTCTGATGCATTTGACGAAGCCGAGGCTGCCATCTTTACCGCCATCTTGTTTATGACGTAGGGAGCCAAAGAACCCTATTGGCTGGAATTTCAAGCAATTTTTATTCCGAGCAAATCTTTCAGCTCACTGGGGAAAAGTTGTTCGGAACCGTTTCTTTGGCAACTAGGTAGAAATTGGTCAGAATGGTGCTTTCAAGGAAAATTGCTCCAAATAAGTATACGGGTGCCAAGGTCCTTAGAACAATGCCTTACAGTACCAATTTAACTTATAATTAACCATTTCAATAACATTTGTTATTCTATAAATGAAACATAATTATTTTTTTACGATGAAAATCGCTTAACACGACTGAAATATTTTTCGTGTTAAAAGAAATTCTTGTTAAAGGATATTCCAAAAAACATATATTCAACAAAATTTGGTTTATTAGAATGCATTTTATATACATACTAGCTGTTACCCGCCCGCTTCGCTGGGTATTTCATGATGTTTTATAAATTTTTACTGCTTATATATATGTATAAATTATTGATATCTAAGTCCTAGCAATAAGAATTCGATTGAATTGAAAAATATACTTAGACCTGTAACTGTCACCTGTTGATAAAAAAAAGAGCAGACTCGTCTAATTTGTATTTTCTAAAAATCTAAAATTGAAGCATAGAATGATGATGCTTGCTCTTTCGTAACTCAAAAACCAAGTGGATTCCCGCAAAACCAATTTTCGGTGGATCTCTACTCCGTAAATTGAACATGCAAGCCAAATTTCAAGTCTAAATCTAACAGAAAAAAGCAAAAGTTTTACTATAAATATCCCCGTAATCCCGTTTTCCAAAATTACCGCTCTTAGCGGATTTCAATTCAACAAAAGAAAAATGCAAACCAAATTTCATTATTATAGTCCTTGTAGCTCGAAAAAAGGATTTTTTTTTGTCAATACGTCTCAGTAACCCCTGCAACCCCCAGAACTTGATTTGCTTAAAATTTATTCTTAGTGGATCCCTATTCAACAAAAAAACATGCTTAAAAAATTTCAAGTATATGGGTCTAACAATTAAAAACAGGAATTTTTTTCTGTAACTCCTCTTGACCCCTCGCAAACATCTTTAGTGGTCAATTTTCATTTTACTCTTTGTTAGAGGAACTCTATTTCATGAAAGGAAAATGCCTACCAATTTTCAAGCAGGATGATCAAGTAGTTTAGAAATGGAAATATTTATCGATTACGCCTCTTAATCTCCCGAAATTAAACTTGGTAGTTGATATTCGCGAAACCCATTTTGTAGCGGTTCTCTACTTTACGAAAGGAATCTGCTTATCAAATTTCAAGACTGTACGTCTAACAGTTTAAAAATGGGGATAATTGTCTATAACGCCACTTGAGCCCCGCAACGCCACTTCTGGGTCTGTTTTCACAAAACCCATTTTGTAGGGGAATTGCACTCTATGAAAGGAATCTGCTTAGCAAAATTTGAAGACTGTGCGTCCAATTAATTAAAAATGCAAAAAAATTATCAATAAAGCCCCTTGAACCCCCGCAACACCACCTAGGGGTCGATTTTCACAAAACACATTTTGCAGTGTATTTCTATTCTATGAGAGGAATCTGCTAACCAAATTTCAAGACTGTGAGTCTAATAGTTTAAAAAAAGAAATCATTATTTATATCTGCCCTTGACCCCAACACCCCTTGGGGTCAATTTTCTCCAAACCCGTTTTGTAGCAGATATTTACTCCATGAAAGAAACATTCCTACCAATTTTAAAGCAGGTAGGTCAAATAGTTTAAAAACGAAAATATTTATTTCTTACGCCACTTATTCCCCTGCAACGCCACTTAGAGGTCTGTTTTCACAAAACCTTCTTATAGCTGATCTCTACTCTATGAAAGAAATATCTTTATCAAATATAAAGACTGTGCGTCTAATAGTTTAAAAATGGAAATAATTATCTATAACGCCCCTTAAGTCCCCTCAACGCCACTTGGGGGCAATTTTCACGAAACCCATTTTTAGCGTATCTCTACCCTATGAGAGGAATCTGCTTACTAAGTTTCAAGACTGTACGTCTAATAACTTAAAAATAGGAATTTATAACGCCCTTAAACCCCCACCCCCGCAACACCCCTTGGGGGTCAATTTTCCCAAAACCCTTTTTGTAGCGGATATTTACTCCATGAAAGAAACTTACCTACCAATTTTCAAGCAGGTAGGTGAAGTAGTTTAAAAACGGATATATTTATCTATTACGCCCCTTAATCCCCGCAACGCCACTTAGAAGTCTGTTTTCACAAAACCCGTTTTGTAACTGATCATTATTCTACGAAAGGAATCTATATATCAAATTTAAAGAGAGTGCGTCAAATAGTTTAAAAATGGAAATAACTCTATCTATAACGCCCCTAAGCCCCTGCAACGCCACTTGGGGGTCGATTTTCAGCAAACTCATTTTGTAGCGGATCTCTACTCTCTGAAAGGAATCCGCTTACCCAATTTCAAGATTGTACATCAAGTAGTTTAAACATGGAAACAATTATTATTAAAGCCCTTAACCCCCGTAACGCCCCTTGCGTTTCGAATTTCGGAAAATCCTTTCTTAGCTGATGTCTACTCTATCAAAGGAACATGTCTACCAAATTTCAAGTCTGTAGGTTGATTAGTTCCAGAGATTTCGTGATTAGTCAGTCAGTCAGTGAGTGAGTCGCTTTTCTCCTTTATATATATAGATATATGTATGTATATGGTGTGTGTTGATTTAGTTTACTCAAACACATCACTTGACTAAGAGAATATCCGTTTATTTGATGATTGGAAAGAGGTATGAAACAGGATCATGGAATATTTACAAAAAGGTACTTTTCGAAAGTTGGATAGTCAATCAATACAAAAACTCAGCTCACGTATGTTTAAGGAATATCCGGTCACCTACTCGCGATCAGGTAATTAGCAGTTCTTTGTCTCTCCTCTTGAGCCTTGGTCAGATGTCTCTCCTGCGTGACAGTTTCCGGTCTAGCTCCCTATCCTGCTTTGCGATCTGCGACTGCAGGGGGTATCAGGAGCGAAGATATATCAATGATATTTTTTGACCTTTGAGAAAACTGTCAAATGTCTTTGTCTGCCATAATTGGGGCTGTACACTATCATAATCTACTGTAACGACAGTCCAATAATACAAAAACTTTCCCAAACATTTCAGTAAGTGTCGGCTCAGTTTCAATAGCCAGAAGGGAAATCTTTTCGTGTTTACCAATTTTCGTTTCGTGTTAAGAGAAAAAAAATACATGCAAATGCGTAGTATTTCATCGGGACCGTTGTATGTATCACGCTAACCAATATTTCGACTTGAACGTTTTCGCGTTAAACGTATTTTGCTGTATGTACAATTCAACAATTAAAAAAAGTATTGTTTAGTACCATTTTCACATTGATAATTTTTTCTGTCATGTGAAATCCTGGCAAAACAAATGGTACCGAACAAATTGAAGCACGATTTCTTTATTGGCATCTACATATTATGCAGAAATGAGAGGAAAGAAAAAAAAGATAAGGGCATCATCGTGACTTCGATAAACACAGTTTATATAAAAATAAATCCCTTTAATCGATGGTGGATTAGAAACGAAAAAGAATTAGCTCCAAATGAGCAGGGACGTTTTAAGATTATTTGAGATCCTTGGCCCCTATGTGAAAGTAGGCCCTACCTGAGGTCATTAAAGGTAGACAGTATATAGCATGCATTGTCACATACTCGTTGAAACGATAATTTGAAACAAATAAGTATACACAACTCATAATCTCAAAAACCTAAGCACAAACCGGCTCGACCGATGGCTGCATTTCGACTAAATGAGTTGAATGATTGTTTATAGTATTAGGCAAAGGCTTAGACATGAACAACGGTCATCACATAATAACACAGTCTTACCACTTTTACCAGATGACATGTAGTTTGAAATTCTCTGTTTTTCAGAGAATATGTACGGGAATAGTATTTGACCTTTAAAATTATCCGGATCATGATCTTATTAAGACAGAATCGAGAACGAAACGAGGCCCTCGACCCGGGCCCATGCCTTAAGACGTCCCTGAAAAGGAGACATTAATTTGGTTCTGTAATTTCGTTTCAAAGGGCTAAATTCATGACGGTCACACGATAAATACTCGTAACAATCACATGTTCTCTTTTGAAATCAGAACTGACATTAGATTTTTATTTGTTGTTCTTCTTATAAAATTTAGATAAAATTTCAAATATGATGTGGGTAAAAATTTTTCGAAAAGATTTTTTTAAAAGAATTGTTATATTATGTGTATATTTTTAAATCAAGTGCATTTTGTAAAATTATGTGCTATATTATTGATGACAAATATGTACTTTTTTTAAAAAAAATTTCTGAAAAAAAAGAAAGAGTTGGCAACAACGAAGTACATTAACTGATTGATTGGAAACACGTGTTTGCCTTTATCGTGTATGACGTCACGTGAATGTATGAAATGATTGACAGAAACCACGTGATTGCAGTTATCATGTGACTATGACGTCTCATGAATTCAGTCCATTGTATCAAGTGACATTTCTTAGAAGAAAAATAGTTCTTTTTCTTTTAATTTCTGGGGAAAAAAGATTTTTTCAGTCTTATTAAATTATTGTTTCTAGAAAAAATTTTGAAAAATATAATAAATTTTTTTTAAAATTATGAGAAAAATTTAAAAATATTTTCAGAAAATTGTATAATTTTTTTATAGAAAATTATATACGGTTAAATCCGACGTATAAAGTGCACCTATACTTTCAAGCTGAATTTTTAAAAAATTTTCAGAATATTCGCCGTATAACGCGCACCCCGTTTTTTACGAAGAAATCTGAAATGCATGTGTGCAATATTCTTATGTTTGAGATAAGAATTGTTTAAGAATAACATAAGAATAATATTCTTATGTTTTGAGATAATTTATTCGAGGTATTTTACCAGGTTTTTTAAAAAAATAGTATACTTCTAGAACTACAATCCTTTAAGTTCATAAAGTATATAATTTCTTTTAAATAAACAGTATTTTTATTTATAGAATGTCTAATTTTTTTTCTATGCTCATCTTTTTATTTTATTTTTAAAGCTATTACTTTTATACCTGGCGTATAACGAGCACCCGTACATTTCCATCCTATTTTTTGTGTTAAAAGTGTACATTAAACGCCGGATTTTACGGTTCTATAATTGCAGATGATTGTAAAGTTTTTAAATTTAATGTGAAATTAAAAATCGAATTTTTAAAAAGTCATTACATATTTGTTTTTCAAATCTGTTCCACGGGAATAATTCTAGATATTTAAAAGCGAATACTTTTGTTTTTAGTAATTTATTCATTGTTTTTCTTCCTTTTAAAAGCTGTAGCGCACGATGTATTAAATATTTACATTAGCCTCCAGCATTCTGTACTATTCTGTTTTTTAAAACGAATGCAATGCTTTATTCTATGATAAAATAATGTATTTCGAAGATTAAAATAAGGTAATTAAAACGATGATTTTAATGTGCTCTAAAAATAAAACTCTACTCACTATTTCCTGCTTTTCTAGCTGTCACAGTGCATGACGGTAAATAATATTTCGTGATTAGAGGTAATATGAGATATCACAAAAATAAACATATAAAACCGAATAAATTAGAGAATAAATTTACAAAAGCAAGACAATGTAACTAGTAACGCCATTTTTATCTGTCTTTAGAAATATGTAATCACATTTTTGAGAGATAATGTCTCTCTCGATCTACTTTTTTCAATGAATTATCATAACATACCTATGTATACTAGTTTTTCTAGTCTTCTTCATTATTTAAGTTCAATATTTGTGCTCCCAGAAACTGATAAGAAGTATAGAGCCCAGATCAAAGTGATAGTTCCACGGAAAAAAGTATCATTGACCTCTCTGGAAGATGAATAACTATGAGCCACAAAGCACGTGATTTCCATTTTTTTAGAAAGTTTATGAAAAGTTCTTGAAATGAATTCAGATCATTTTACGTGACTTCAGAAATAGGAAAGTCAAATAAAAATTCTTAGCTGTCCAGGTGATACATGGACAATAGTGTCACATGCATGTATTTTCACGTGTTGGAAAGATAAATTAAAATAAACCTGTCCCCATTAAGATAGGAATATCAAACCACATTTCGGAAAAGATGCTTATCTATCTTACACGTTTCATTAAATCCATTACTGTTTTTATAATAATTAAACATTACTTTGTAATTTATATACAGTTAGAACCTTTGTGACGGATCTATACGCGGCTCTACTAATATCTTCTTTTCTCTTTAAAACAAAATATTTATTTCAACCAACTTTCATCGAGAAAACAAACGTGATTTATGTAAATGAGGTATTTTATATAAATTCGGTTTTTGCGATTTGGCAAAGGAGAGTGAAGTAAGAGTTAAGTTAAGTTAAGTGAAGTAAAGTGAAGGAAAGGAAGGGTGCGAGTGATCTGTTGACACGTTGTTGTTGACAAGCTGAAGTTGAAACGTAGATGTGTGCATGTAAGAGTGAACTTGAAGTTCGAGAATTAGTAAAAGGATTGCAGAGAGTGGAACCTACGACATTGAACAAGCCAAAGATAGTGCCTGCAAGTTACAGTGTAGGATCCGCTACATTAAAGGTACAGGTACTGTGTTCTTAAATAAAAGCTAGTTATTAGTGTGCGACGTAGTTGTAATTGAGCGCATTTAAGCTGTCTTAGATTCAGTTGAGGGTCAGTAATAGTATCCCCGCATTAGAGTATCTCACCTCCGCACTCTACCATAGTTCATATACCTTAATTAGAATTGTATTGTGTCTGATCAATATTTGTTAATAAGAATTAATAAAATACTTAGATTGGAAATAATGTCTGTGGATTATTCTATTCCTCCTACACCTCTAGCCGGGTTTACAGGTAGACAAGAGGGTTCGGATGTAAGGAGTAACCAGAGGTTTACCACACCTTATTTAACGAATTCACCGGGATGGAATATTTTGTTCGTTAATTCGTATCTATTATATCGAGATCCATATAAAATACAAATTTTTTTTCACTTATCTTTTGGAAATTCTATAACCGGTGTGGGCATTACGTCGATCGCGATCGACTGGTGAACTACTTAGACATTTTGGGGTGACCGCCTAAAAATTTTACCAGGGGATACAGAAAATTCAGGATTGGCTGACAGGACGCAGCCTAAGCCTTCTTCTGACTATAACAACAAAAATTAGCTTTAGGTTTGGAGCTCCAACAGTCTTCCCAACTTCGTCAGATCCTGGAGGATTAACAACAACATATTTGGGACTATTGTTATTAAATTTGTATCTTGCGTTTTGCTTTAATCGCGGTTTCAAAAGTGTTGTTTTTTATTTTAGTTCTGTTCATTAGTATATATTCCTTACTTATTATTATAATAATAGCCTTTTCCCCCCCTTACCCCACTACATCTACGACATTGGGCAGTAGCTCACACAAGAATTTTTTAAAGGAAGGGGGTCGAGAGTTGAAGGTCTACCATTCTCGTATCATACACCAATACGCGGCCAAATACATTTTTTTTTATTTTGTCGATTGTCGGGGGAAAAAAACAGTAAAAAAAATTACTGAATATATAGTTAACACTAATAAATAACAAAAAATTACTAATATCAAATAATTAATTAACTTTACGTACTATAAACATGGAGGCTATTATGAGTCGGAAAAAATGAAGGGTAATGAGTGAGGGTACGAACCCGTGAGCCCCTCCCCCACCTTTGTGTGCGCCACTGACACTGGCTGGACTGCAACTGCTTGAAAAAATTAGAGGTAGCCCACCCCTGGAAAAGTCTGCCCATCCTTGTTCTATAAGCAACTACACAAAAAAAATATCCATAATATTCCCTTTTAATTTAACGCTTTTTATTCAACAGCTAAAATGATATTAGTGAATTATTACGCACTAGTTCATTGGAAATTTTAAAATACTGACCAACAGGTGTTTGAAAATATTTTTGATTCCTGATACGGAAGAGTTCTTTTTCGACTTCATACATAGAAGAAAATGCTGCATCACTTACATCCTCCTGCATAAGATATGTTTTCACAGTTTCCAAACAATGCAAAACATTAGAAAATGTAACAGTTTTGATAGGAGCTCCATTATCACTTTTTGCATTAGAATACATTGGCTCCGATAAATCAACAATTTCTTCAACTTCAGTTGCACAGGTAGGGAGTCCGTCATCAAATGTATCAAAATCGCTGAATTCTTAAGATATCCCTTGTGCTGTGGATTACAATGAGATAAGAAAGGAATTTCCTGTCCTACTTAAGACTCACACGATAGGTTACACTCATGACTCATCTGCACCCGCGAAGTCTAATAGTGGTCTTCTCCCTTTCCCTTTAAAATTTGCTTCTTCCAAGAAAAGCATTTTTCCGTTCAAAACACACACAAAATATGTAGTTAGAAAAAATCCAATTTTTTCTCATGCAAACTAATAAAAAAAATTGTGCAGCTGCTGAAATACTTCGTTAATTTAAGGTTTATTGTCCGTTACATTGTGGTTTTTGTTTTGTTTTCATTTTAATGGAACATAGTACGATTTGTGCAAAATTTTTTAATTTAAGGATTTTTAAAATTCTTTGGTACTTTCCTATGTGGCGCACCTGGCGGCTGCCAATAACCCCCAGCGCCAGAAGGGGCCCCAAGCTTGATGGATTCCATTTATAAATTCAACGTGCGCGAAAAAAATCTTGAACCGATATTGCAACCCTGATGATTTCCTCGTATTTGAGTCGTGTAGCAGCCCTGACCTATCTTTTTTCTCGTATATCTCTATTGTTGCAATCTGTAAAAAAATTTCACATGCATTTTTTTTTTTTTTTTGCCCAAATTTTATTTTGAACAAATGAATACTATTCAAATCAAACAAGTTCGCTTTCAGTTCACAGACGTGTGCTTAATTACTCTCGGGTACATTTTACACTGATGGGGAAAAAATCCCAACACCGAGAAAAAAATATTGTCGACTAATAAAATTTCGGCAATACAAACCGGCAATCGGCTGCCTATGCAAATGTACAGGTAACATGTTTAATTGATTAAAGTTTCCAGATCACAGGTTAATGTAAGTGCGAGTAGAGCCATTTCAAATGTGGAATGATGAAACATTAAAAACTGATTTAACCGCCACAGTTTTAAATGCAAGCATGCAAACGTGCATGCCATGTGTCGTACTGTTACCGGGTATCAGTTTGTGAAATGGAATTGCATGTCTGTTGCTCTTGGTCGGTCAATATAAGGTTGTTTAATTCTGGTTGTGGATGAAGCTGTCATTGCCGTCCAATGATGTCCCATTCTTACTCAATTGGGGAAAGATTTGGTGATCTAGCAGGCCAACGTAACACGTTGACACCCTATAGAGCCTGTTGGATTACAACAGGGATGAGGGAGTACGTTATCCTGTTGGAAAACACCCCTTGAATTATGTTTATAAATCGCACAGCAACAGACTGATGTACTAGTTTGCAGTCAGGGTGTGTGAATTAACTTTGAGAGAGCTCCATCAATCAAAGAAAATTACACACTCCAGAAAGAAAAGAAATTAAAATAAAGATATAAATGAAAACCCCCACTAGAAATTCATCGAGTTGCAAGAGAAATCCTAATGTAGAAATACTTTTGAAAACATTTTTAACAATACCATTATCGAATGCATAAGGCGAAAGATTTTTTCAGTTTGAAAACGTGTTAAAAATAATTTAAGAAGTACTATGGGAGGAAAGACAAATTGAACAACATGGCCATATTATATACAGAACAAAAAGTTTTAGGCAAAATAGATATGGCAAAAATAATTGAGGAATTTGCCAAAGAGAAATTAAGTTGTATAGCAAAATTGTAAACTCTTCAGTAAGGTTTTTAATTTTTTTATACACAGTTAAGATTTTTCTTTAGCCATTTATTATTATCAATACGTTTTATTTTGAGAATTTTCAGAAAACAACTCTTTTCCCTATTTTAGTTTTTCGATTCTTGAGCCCATGGGCCTCAAACCTTTTACCACCAGGGGCCTCCAACTACCTTAATCCGCCTCTGTTCCTATATGTGTATACTATAAAAAACAGATTTTGTGCTCAAAATTTAATAAAAAGCTAGCCATTTAATTTTTTAAGGAAAAAACTTAAAATTTGTGAAGTGATTTTAAAATGCTACTCTTCCTACAAAAATTTCCATACACGCATGAAATTTGATTTACAAGTACGTCAAAATATGTATAACAAAAGTTGGTATGTGGGTTCTCTATAACATGGTTGGTACAATACTTCTTTTTATGAATGCTTATTGAAAATTCCCTAAAAAATGTATAAATTCTGAGTTCAATTATTTTAAAAAGATAATTATTGCTGTGATTAAAAATGCATACCAACTTTTGTTACATGTACTATTAAACAAAAAATTCAAACCATTAGTCACAATAGAAAAAAAGCCTTAGCATTTTAAATGAAGACAAACTAGTTATTTTATCTTTCTCGGAGATAAGTAAGTTTGAAAGTTTTGATTTGCTGTAGGAATGTGAATAAAAACGAACGTAAAAGCTATCATAATTCTGCATTTTTTAAGTTTAGAGCTTTCAAATTTTGTGAGGCTATAGAAAGGTTTTTAAAAAAATAATTTAGGCTAAAAAAATAATAGGCTAATTAGGCTTTTTTTGACGATTTTTGTCAATTGAATCGTACTGGAAAGAGAAAAATTCGTTAAATAGGGGCTCGTTTAATCGAAGTCCGACTATATATTGTTTTTAATAACATTGTTATTCATCTTGTAAAGATATTTTAATATATCTTCCCATTGGAAGTTTCCAATCAATATCTTATAGGATTATAGAGACACAATTAAAAATCGATCGAGTTTCTTAACTTCATTTTAAATCATTTGTTTTCTTCATTTAATTTTTCATATGATGTATCTTCAAAAGCTCATAAATCCATTTTAATTCATACCTTTATATAACCAAAGATTGCATAACTGATTCTTTTCTGGATTTTTTTTCCCTAGGCTGAGGTTTTCCTTCTGTTTCTATATATGAAGATATTTCCCCGGACTATATATCAACTCTTTGAAATATTCTCAGGATTTCCAAGATTTCGGGTATTTTTCTTCCTTTTCTTTAAAATAAAGCATTAATAAAAACAAGATATACAATTAAGGTATCCGAACACGTTCGGAGTACTTTTTAACAAAATAGCATACTAAAACATTATAAGTGCTCTTTAGGATTCAATACCAATAATTATTACTATTTAACTATCAAAATTTAAAATAAATTACCTGAATTTTACGAAACTCCCAATTATAAGTGAAATTTTAGCAATATTTTTGAAAAACTTCAAAGCAGTTAGAGAAAAAAGTAATAAACATATGTTAGTAAAAGTTTTACTAAAACAAATTAGATGCATTTATCTAGAAAATGTACTAAAATTTTGATTTTTTATTAAAATTTGAAAACTTTAGAGCTGATTGAGTAAACATTATAAGAAATGTTACATTTTTTATGAGACCATTATTTAAATAACAAGCCATAACTCAAAAAGTGTTCATACAATAAGAAATATTTTAGTACATTCTCTAGAAAAAATATCAGGTTCAAAAAGTTTTATAGAAATACATTCCTAATATTTTGAGTTATTAGACTCGCATGATAGATTTTGAGCAATTTAAATGCCACTTCTGGTAGATCAAAAACCCACTTCCGGTTTTTCTAACTTTATAAAATTGATTGTAATCCGGCCTCTAGGTAGCGTAGAAATAAAACAATGTATGTTTCGTAAAGTCAAAAGACAGTTCTATTCAATAAAATAAAACACAAAAATATCTGTCTTGACTGAATTTGGTCATTTTCAACGTGTTCGGATAACTTAAGAAATAATTTATGAGTTTTTAATTCTGTGAGGCTCCAGGCATCAACTTAGTCAGTTTTGCGAATAACACCTAACTAGTTTTTCTTCTCTGAATTTATTTAATTTTATAAAATGGCAATTTTTGAAGCTACAATAGGACTGTTTGGTGACGAATCTTGTAATTTTGTACCTGCGTCAAGTAACGAGGACGTCACCTGAGATGACCCCTTATTCTCCGAACTTCTATACTGTTACGAATGTTGTGTAATTAGTGTAAATAATTTGCATCTGGATGTTTGATACTTTAGTATTACTTTCTGCTACATTTATTCTAAGATAAAAATTGTAATATTTGCAAGTAACCCTGCTCCTTACATTATAATGGCTTTTCAATCGAAACTTGGCAAAATATTGGCGATACAGCCATGCTGGCATAATTTTTGTCGACCAAATTTGGTGAGTTGGGGACCTTTTTTGGCGAATAGGCTATTATATGGATACTTCTGGAAACTACTGAAGAAATCTGTGAACATCACGATCTATGACGCAAGCAGATCTTTCGAGAAAAAGCTAGAATGCAGCCGTGCAGATTATAAATAGGAGTAGCTCGCTACAACTGAGTCCTTATCACTTCAACCGGTGAAGACTTCAATTGTTACGATCGAGCGAGTGCTTGCGAATAATCTTAAAAAATACGGTTAAAGTGTAGCATACCCTTGGCGATGTCAATTTATTTTGGCGACCAAAATCAATCGCCAAGCTACTTCACTTAGCGACATGTGTCCGGAAGCCTGAATTCGTTATCTCAACGTGATATCTACACTGCTGGCCACCGTAAATGCAACACCAAGAAAGACAAGAGATAGCACAACAAAATTTATTTTGTAGATAACATGTTGACCAAGTATCAAATGATTAAATTTATAGACTTCTGTGAAGTGTGGTTCCTGCCAGAATCAGTAGCCAGAGTAGTCGCCATTGTTGGAGATCACCGCTGCCACACGCCTCGGCATTAATTCAAAGAGACTTTGATGTGTTCTTGGGGTACAGCAGACCAAGCAACTTCCACATGTTTCCAAAGTTGATCTGGTGTGGCATTTGGGGGTGTAATCCGGGTCAATCGTTGAGCAACCATGGACCACATGTTTTCTATCGGCGAAAGATCCGGAGAGCGAGCCTACCAGGGAAGCAATTCAATCTGGGGATTGACGAAGAACCTTTAGACAATGCGTGTCACATGTGGTCGCGCATTATCCTGTTGAAATATGGCTGTGGCCAAGCCCTGAAGGTAAGGAAAGACAACTGGCTCCAACACCTCGGAGATGTAGTGCTGGCTGCTTAAAGTACCGGCAATGCGTACTAGAGGAGTGCGAGAGTGATATCCAATACCACCCCATACCATAATACCCGGTGCAGGACCAGTGTGGCGGTGCATAACGCAGCTGTTCAGCATCCTCTCTCCACGGTGTCTCCAGACTCGAATCCGACCATCGTGATGCTGCAGACAGATGCGTGACTTGTCAGTAAAGACAACTTCATTCCATTCTGCCGCCTACATCTTCTTTCATCGAACCATTGGCGGCGGAGACGTTTGTGGTTCTGCGTCAAGGGTAGACCAAGCAATGGACGTCTTGCGGACAGACCACTCTGCTGTAAACGGCGTCGAATGGATGCGCAAACACTGAATGAGGCGTTACAGACTCAATGTTCTGTGTTATGTTTCGTGTTGTGACTGAGCGATCCATCTCTGCCATGCACACAATTTGCCTGTCCTCACGTGAAGTGGTGCACTGAGGTGGGTGCGATTGACCACGTCGGTCCGTCGTACCCTCCTGCATCCAACGGTCACATATCCGCATTACAGTTGTTTGGTTTCGTCCAACACGACTACCGATTTCCCTGAAAGATAATCCACAATCTCGGTAGGCCACTATCCTTCCTCTGTCGAACTCGGATACTTGATCAAAAGCTGATCGCTGTTTTCTACGAGACATAACTGATCGTTTTTTGAAAAAACCACAAGAAAAACACAATTACCGAACTTGAAATCGTCGAAATCTTCAAGCCTTAAATAGCGCTTTGTGGTGGCGCTATAGGCGTGCGTGACGTGTGTCTGCGCTGAAATTCTAATCATTTCCATATCTCAACTTCGCTAATGCATGTTGTTAATTTCATGTTATTTGCGTGCTTCCTTCAGGGTGTTGCATTTACGGTGGCAAGCAAAGTATATAAAAATCGCCAAATCCGAAGAAAAATTGCCAAATCCTAAGGCCCACCCCCCATACAACATTTGAACCAAACAATACATATTTGTATTTTTAAACACTGATAGTTGTGTCCAAGCGCTGTAGAAAGTGCGAAGACTGTGACGGATCTATCCGCGTTCTCTCAAATACTAATCCTTTTGGGAAATATTGGGTGTTTAAAAATTATTATTTTATAAATCCCCCCCCCCCGAAGAAGAAGACGTGAGTATGCAAATTAAGACTTGTATGTAAAGATTGAAGCCCAGTGGCTGAGTGGTTAGTACATCACGCTTCCACACCACAGGTCCGAGGTTCAAACCCCGTCCTGGGCAAGATTGACTCAGCTTTGAGTCTTTTCAATGGGTTGATAAAATTAGTACCAAGCTTGCTTGGGAACTTAACACTGGGGATTTTACGTCAGGCTGACCACCTGACCGGAACATCTGCTCGTGAACCTCAAGGCCCAAGGTCACGTATACTGAGTTAGGAACAGTAGGCCTTGGTCCTCATGGGCTATTGAGCCACTGAGTTATGTTATATAAAGATTAAACTTTCAGGTTAGAAAGAGAGAGAGGTTAGAGACTGGCTAACTGCTAGCAGTGATTGATTAAACGTGAAGTGAGGCATGGGTACTTCGTGGCTGATTACTGTAACATTAAAGTTGACAATTTGTCAATTAGGAATCAAATTAGATTTGGTCGCTAAGAATTAGAAGATAAGGCCTATAGCCTAGACGTAAGTGATCTGATTATTTAAAGTCTTCTCGTATCTCGTCTACCTCTCTATTACTTTCCATATTTGGTATTTGGGCGCATCTCTTAACTTTAGTTCCAGGGTGGGCATTGCGTCGATCGCGATCGACCAGTGGACGACCAGAACATTTTGTGGTGACCATCTGAAAATTTTAGCAGTTTATATAGACAGAAATATTCAAGATTGGCTGAAGTCTGCAGACAATCTTCTTCTGACTGTAACAACAAAAACTAAATTTAGATAAAAAATATTTTTTTTTATGCGTTTTGATTTGTTTGACAATAAATACATCATTTAATATTATATTTGTAACTGCTGTTATTATGTTTGCATCTTACGTTTTGCTTCAAATGCGGTTTTAAAAGTATCAGTTTTTTTTAATTTTAGTTCTGTAGGTGAGTGCATATTTCATACTTTTTAAAAAATATTGTATACCTTTTCCTCCCTCACCACACCTACAACACTGGGAGTATACAAGAATTTTTCAAGGGGGAGGGGGCGAGGGTTGAAAATCTACCATTCTCATATCATACCCAAATACGCAGCCAAACATACTTTTTTTGATTTTGTAGATAGTCGGGAACAAAAAACTTTAAAAAATAAATTACTAAACTTATAATCAGCATTAATTAATAAAAAATTATTTATAACAAATGCTTTGTTAAGTTTTACGTATTATATACATGGGATTATAATCAATCGGAAAAAAAAAAAATAAATGGCCATGAGAGAGGGTCCAAACCCTCTCTCATAACCATTGATTTTTTGTACCCTCTTTGTGAGCGCCACTGACACTGGATGGACCGCAACACATTGAAAAAATTAGAAGTAGCCCGTACCCTGGAAAAGTCTGCCCACCCCTGCTTTAGTTAATGGAATTTGAGTTGTTCATAACTGAGAATAAATTGAAGTTATTTTTGAATACGGCTAATCTTCCTTCCGACCCTCCCACACTAAGGAAAGACTCGGATCATCCCTTACAAGGCCTTCTAAGATTTATTTTGCAAATTTTGCCGTTATACCTGTATTTTAAGGATTGTTTACCTACAATAAATTCCCATCGCTCTTAAGGAACTGTTTTGCTCTTTGAGACTGATTGCATAAAATACACGAACCCCGATCTACGTCACAATGCGTTAGAGCTTTGAACCTCGACAAATTTAATGTTCATCAGCCCCTCTACACGGCGGATGTTCAGTGGTATCAGAACTCGAACTCACGACCCAACAACGCCATCTACGAGTTGGTGACAATGGCCCCTCGGCTACCGCAACCCCCTTTGTTCAAGAGGATAGTATAACAATTTGAACGGTCAACGCCGTGAATCAAATTGACTATCAATAATAGTGAATTAAATCAACGTGAATAAAAAAAATAAAATCTAACATATTTATTTGATAAATAAATTTATTTTTAATTCTTTTGTCTTATTAGTGAATTTTAAAAACAAAACATTAATTCTCTATGGAATTGTTTGAAATAACAATTGGATGATGAAAAATTAAAGCATTCTATTATCAAAGCAAACTTTTTCCGATACCCCCTTAATTTTTTCAAAATAGTTCGTAATTTAATTTATACTAAAGCAAATATAGTGGCCTAATGACTTGTCACCTAATACTTATTTTTATTCTTCCTTAATTCGCAACTATAGAAAATATCCATTAAATTCTTGTCAAAGTAATCGACTCTATTATTCAAAGTTAAGATTGCTTTAGTTTTATAAAACTAATTGTTTTTGTTTTAGGATGCCCTCAATAAAAGCTATTAATGAGTTTAAAAGAGGACAGATTGTTTTTATGTCACAAAATGGCGTGAAAGTACCTGAAAAATTTCAAAATAACTTAGAATATGAATCAGAAGTGTAATAAAGATACAAAAAACATATTTAACTAAAGGTAGCACAAAAGCTTCATCGTCTTGGGAACATAACTTAACTCAGTGGCGCAACAACCCATGAGGGTCAAGGACTATTGTGCCCAAATCAGTATACATGACCATGGGTCCTGAGGTGCATTTGCAGATGTTCCGGTTAGGTGGTCAGTCTGAAGTGAATCCCCAGTTCCCAAGTAAGCCTGGTACTCATTTATCGACCCACTTAAGGGATGAAAGGCTGAGTCGACCTTGCCCAGCCTGGGGTTTGAACCTCGCACCTGTGGTGTGGAAGCGTGATGCACTAACCACTCAGCCACTGGGCTTCAGATCTCTAGGGAACATAGACCCAAGAAAACGAAAAAAAGTGATGAGAGGAAATTGAAGTGGATTGTGAAGAAAAATAAGGAAAGAGCGGAAGATATTAACAACTCCGCCATTTACAAAGGAGTTAGTTCAATTTAAACTCAAAAACGAAGATTTCTTACAGAACAATACGTAGAGATCTTAAATTTTGTTGGATTTGAAAGTCAAAGACCAACACGAAAATCCTATTTATGAGCTTTAATTCGGGAAAAAAAATTCACAGTGCTTGTGTAAAGAAAACAAAACTTGAAACGTAGAGCTGTAGGAAAAAGTTGTATGAATCCATGAGAGCCATTTTACACTTTTTACAAATTATGGCAGACAAAGAATTCGTCGGGAACAACATGAAGGCTTTCATCCAGATTATATACAACCAATCGTACAGGCTGAAGGTAAGGGATTAGTGATCCTGGAAACCTTTGGTTGGAATGGGATCGCGATTCCCTTATCACTATAAGGGGTAATAGAACTGTAATACTTATCTCATCCAGAAAATGTTGTTAAACTATTTAAACTTTCTTAAATTATTAATTGAAGATTGGTTTCCAGATGGTGACAGAATATATCAGGATGACAATGCTACTCCTCATCATGCCAAAACAGTCCTGATCTTGTTTAATCATAGCCATGGTGTATTTCATCATCTGCAATGGCCATCAAAAATTCAAATATTAGTGTAGTAGAATATATGTGGGATGAACTGGAAAAACATTTGAGGGATTTCAATAACCTTCCAATAAATATCAAAGAACTAGAAAACTTCACAAAACATAATCTGAAATAAGTGTAGAGTCATTTCAGAAGCTTGTTATATCAGTACCACGATGAGAATGCTCTATACAAAGCAAAAGGCGGAAGCATCGAATATTAGATTAGGTGACAAGTCATTTGGCCAGCATGTTTAGTTAACCGAAAAATTTTAAACTTATAATAAAGAAGTATGAGCTCTATGAATTCAGAAATTCTGTAAATCATTTGCAAATGCGTTGTAATATTTCTTACATTAATATTTTCGAAATACAAAGTAATAGACTCACGTGGTTCACTTGAAATAAAGAAACAAATCTTTGCTGCTAATAAAGCTTTTTATGGGTTGAAGCATTAACTTAGATCTGGGTTTTTGTCCTGAAAGACAAGCAATTACTCTACAAGACTAATCCGTCATATCTTGGCTTGCCCTTTGCAGACCTGGAGTTGGACCATGGAGGAGGAAGGGGTTTTGTATGCTTTTGAAAGTAATAATTTGAAAAGGTTTTCCTAAGAATTCAGAGAAATGGTATCTGCCGCAGAAGATGCAACACCCAATTATACCAAGTGCTCAAAAAGGCAGTTATTGTTTTCATTGTTTATTTTAAAACAATGAAAACAATAACTCATATTTGGACTGTATGTTAACCGTATGAACAGTAACATTCTAAAAGAAATCTTTTCATCTAGACTGCTAAGCCGTCTAACCCAGAAGAGGAAGGCATCGGCTCGGTGGCTTAGAGGTAGTGTACCCGTTTCGTAATCCCTAGGTTGCGGGCTCGATCCCGGCTGACGTTGATAGGCACGCATGTTATATGATTGTGTAGCATGTTAAAGATCTCTTGCGTGATAAGTTATGGCTCTGGTATTCTCGGCAATATTAATTATTAAATTCGGCTTGAATTAAATTAATTCAATTGTCCAAATTTGGTAGCTAGAGCCATCACTAGATGGTGCCACCATGAAATGGCTCTCACATTTAGGGACTTGCTGAGTCTGCAAAAGCTTAGGTGCTAGTATGCAGCCTATCAGAGAGGAAAAAAACAGGAAGACATTTTAATGTACAAATGCAGTGGAGGAGGATTATTTGGTCCTTAAAACTAAGAATTGGAGGAGTTTGTGCCAGTAGAGGTCATTGAAAACGTCTGGTTCAGAAGGTCTTGGATCATCCTGGGGTGGCGCCGTGGATGACGATGATTTTAAAAAGCCTCGCTTTTAAGTTTATGTCTAACAAGATTGCGAATATTACTTGAATTTTAATGATCATATAGTTTTCATGGTTTGTGACATGAACCGAATAGCAACTGTTGTGAACGAAACCAATGTTTTGTAGTTCAACTTCAGTGGCTCTATGAGCGCATTCATTTTTGTGTTTTTTTTTGTCTGTATTGTGATCTGCAGTAGTAAGAGTTAAGTCTATTCGAACGGACATGTATCAGTTATCTATTTTCCTTTGCATTAAATCTTTTTTTTATCACAAAGGATTCTAATTTTAAATATTCTCTTATTCATAAGAATGACAGAATCGAATTTTAGGTCAAGCTCATCCCGGACAATGAAAGAATAAGGTAAGTGATACCTTTTTCTTTCTTAGAATTTATGAAATCGAAATTGAATTGAATTCCTTTTTTTTTAACAGCATTGCTACATGATTGTCGATTGAACAATAATAATGAAGAGCAACCTATACTCAATAGCAATAAATTGAATAACTTTTTATAGAGACACACACATTTGTTACTTTGTAAAATAAAAGCAGGCTTTAGTAGTCACAAAAATTGCATCATTATTTTTTATTCATTAAATACTTTTCTGTAGATTTTCTCATATCATTTTAGAGTTCGTTATATCCTAGATATTCGATATAAATTTGAAAGAAAGTTATTTCTAAATAGGAGTTTATTGCATCAGACATTTTAAGACAAACTTGTCATTTATTTTTTTACTTATTATGTTGTTTTTTTTAAAAAATCAATGATTGTATGCATGTATCTTTGTTCAAAATAATATTTTCAATACAGAGTGAATTTATTTTTGAAAGGTCGTCAAAAACCATTCATCTGAAGGTTTGTACATGTAAGTTAACTCATTCGAAAAATAGGGTTAACTTTTTCTCTTTCATGTTGCACTTTGGTTTGACTTTTCCCTTTCAGACAGTTGGTCAAGAATAATCTGTGCAAGACTTTCACCTTTCTCAAAGCTTGATATCTGTATAAAGGTTAGTTTTGTAAGGCCCGACTCCTACGGGATCGGATTGAATTCAGCAGGATCGAACATTGACAGCTTTTCAGAAACGTCAACCACCTGCTGAGTCAAAAAGAGCCCTAAAGAGTGACGGGCCGTCATCGAATTTTTGACGGGCTCGTTTTGTCATTCAAATATACAGTGCGGTCAACTCGTAAACACTTTTTACCACGTCTTGGGAGTAAAATTCCTTATTCTATTTCTAGCGCTCTTCGTGGAGTCTGGAACGTGGCTCACAAGATTTCTTTTTTTTTTCTTTTCTATTTTGATGTTATTTAGTTGCTGCATTGGACTTTCACTTATTTTTCTCCCTCGCTTTTTTGACAAATCCAGACTTCTTTACCTCTTATACTCTATTGAATATGCATTAATTGGAGACGCACGTGAAGTTAGGGGTCCCTCCTCCTTCTATGGGCCTTTCCGCCCACTAGACGAGTGCTTTTGGATTCTCTTTTGAGTGACAGCAAAAATCTCCAGAGAATAAGCTCTGAATTCTACTTTTTTTATTCGTTTTTTTTGTTATTTTTCTGTTTTTTTCTGGCTACCGCTGCTTTGCGAAGGCGTTCCACGCAACAATATAAGCGCAGACGATTATAGAATGACAAAGAACAACAACACAACTCGAACGTAAAATTGCCGGAGGCCATCTTGGAAATAGAAGCAGAGCTAGAAGAGGGGAGAGGAAGAAGTGAAATCTTATCCCAGCTTTTCAGTCTCCCTTTTCTTTTGTGGGATCATTCGAAATTATCCGTGCGTTTTGTGAAGAATCATGCTCGAAATTCGATCCGCTTTCGAACGTTCTGAATTTCGTGAAAGAAGCGCATCGGAAGGAATCCTTAAGGACAGATTATAGATGAGGGAAAGTTTTCTTTTCGCTTTTTTTAATGCTGTGCAAGTAGGTTGAGATCTTTTGTGGTTTTTTCTTACATCCCTGGACAGAGATAAACATATTAGAAAAGCATAACTCAGATGATTTAGAATTAGAGGGGAAATTTGGTTTGTGAAAAATGAGATTAAAGAGATATCCTGCAAAAAACCACTTAGGATGCTTTTCTTCACTGACAAGATTTCCGATGGAAATAACATGTTTTCATGAAATTGATCTTTATTCGTGAGATTGAAATGTATTTTATTGAATGATACACTTCTTCCTCTCATCTTCTTTTTTCTTTTTTTTTAATACCCTTATGATCTATACTTTATATAAGATGCATCCTAAAACATTTTCTAAGAAATGATGATATCAAATATTTTTGTGACATAGCTCAGCTGTAAATGTTACTTATAATAACGTTTACTTATAATTAAATGGTATAATGAATATATTTCAGTATAAGTATTAATAAAAAAATAAATATTTAAAATAATTTGTTACAACGTTTAATGAATAATAAATAGGCACTTTAACTCCTTGAGCGGTCAATTGTTTTGTCAAAAAAGGCATGTTTATATATATATATATATAAACAAGAATTTTATTTTAATTTTCGATTTTAAAATTTTCACACTGTTTTTTATTCTACAATTATGGAACTCAAAAACTCCTATATGTTTGCTTTTTGTAAGTAAACTTTTTCATGCTATAAAAAATGTTTCATATATCTTAAAAGAATTTCTCTCATACTTATAAAAATGTTATGTTCGTAGATCTTTTTCAAACGGTTGAGGATTTTGCGTATGCATTCATATATACACTCAAAATTTGAAGCGTGGTGTAGTACTAAATCTTACATTACAATGAGGATAGAGATAATATCGCCTTTTTTTTAATTATCTCTTTCCTTTTTCATTTCTTCTCAAGCAACAAATTGCACATTGCCTTGCCAATCCCTGTTTCTTTATCAAATATTTTCAAGAATCTAAGCTCCTGCCTCACTGAAAAATTCCTGTCTTCACCTATAAAAAAATCGCGGATGAGAAGTATTTCAGTACCGGACAAACTGCATCTCTTAAAAACACTAGCACTATTAATCTCACTATAAGAGCTAAAAATATGTGCATATCAAAGATAGAAACAAGAAAATATCAGTGCCCGAACAGCGTACGGGCAAACAAGTTGTGGCCAGTTTTCGGTAGCCCGTTTGGTGTACGGGCAAACCATTTTCGAGGTTGAAATTACATTCAAGCATTTTTTTCCCCGGTTTAACAGCAAAGTATAATGAATTCTTACTAACATTAACTTGCATACAAACAATGATACCTTTCAATTTTTGATATATGTGTGAAATCATTTTTCTTAATTATACTTATACTTTAAGCCTTGAAAAAATGAAGTAAAAAGGTTCTGAGGAGAAAAAACTGTTTTTGATTGTAATGTGCTGTGGTATTTTTCTAATTTCAGAAATAGTTCCAAGCCCGTTGGAATGGATATCTTTAGAATTTTTTTAATGGTTATTCTTACAATCAAATTTTTTATTAATCCTTCTGTATTTGACATAGCATACATCAAAGTTATTTACAATGACATTATAAGCTGGCGAAAAAGCAATGGAATGACATTTCTGATGAATTTCAAGAAGGAAAAAGCAACTTGATGAAAAATTGTCATAATATCTAATAATTCTCTCAAACTCACGACTATTAATTATTAATTGTTGTATTTGGGATTTCTAAAGCACATACTGTGATAATAAAAATAAATACAGGATAATCCATGCATCACTTTGAGTCTTGCTCCATGAATAGTACAAAAGATCAAAGGAAGTAATCATTAAACTAGAAAAGAGTATTTCGTATGAATTCATTTAAGTGAAAAACAATGATAAACTTTGCACAGAAGAAATACATCTAGTGTTAATGTTTTAAATTAGAATTATATATCGACCAAAAAATTAATTTTATTATGTGCAATTTTTTAAAACTCTTTCTTGAGAAGCATACATTCATAAGGATGCTTTAGGGCCTGGGCCAACTAAGCCCGGGATCAGGCCTCGATAGTGGGCCTCATCTCGTTCTAAATTTGACCTCAATAAGGTCATGTTCTTTTTTTTTTTGTAATAGCGCGTCAAATGCTTTTCCCGGGATATCCTCCGAAACACTGAGAAGTTCGAAATATGTGCCAACTTTTAGCAGTGGTAAAACCGCATAGTTAAGTTATGTCCGTCGTCCATGTCTAGGCCAAAGATTTCCGCCATACACCATCATTTAGGTGAAAAGAAGCAGTCGGTCTAATTGGTCTGTGCTTAGGTTTGCGAGATTGTGAGTCATACACATTTATTCGTTATGGGTTACCTTGTATAAGTATTTGACAACGTAGTATGCTATGTACTACTTACTTAAAAAGGCAGCAGGTGGAGCTTATTTTTGCATTGGGGCCTAGGGCATCAAGAAATTTTAAGGCGCCAAATTGAATTTGTATGCATCTATAAGAAACCATTTCCATTAAGTTTATTATGTAATATGCATAGAAGGGCTAGTTCCCCTTATGCTTTCCTTTTTTTTTTACTTCTGATTATTGTTAAAAATACTTTATTTTAAAAAGAGTTGTTTTTTGTTTGCTCAAACTTATTAAAAAATATTGACTAAATAACCCATTTGAAATAAAATTTGTGGTATGTTCGTCATATGATATATCATTTAATATTTATCATCAACGTAAACAATCACATTTCATTTTGAAAAATAAATATAATAGAGTTGGATTGTGGAATTAATATCATTTCTGGGACAAAGACAATTGGCGAATCTCGAACATCGAAAAAAGCCTCTTGATGTAGTTTTTTACTTTCCAGCTGAATAAGTAGGGGCAGCTCACAGGTGTCGTCCTCGTCACTTGACCGAGGTTCAAAATCACGAGATCCGTCGTCAGTAGTCTTTGAGTTTCTTTAGAGTCGACGTTAATATAAAATCAATTCGAAATCATTTTCTAAGTCGCCATGAAAAGCTTTATGAGACCCAGTTCCATTTTACTCGAGGCATTCTAATTATTTTGAGCGTTGCACTTTTGTATTGACATTCAAGGCCTTATATATAATCTATGACTCGTCTTAAATATCCTCGCGATTACGATCATTGGGTTGAGGTCGCAAGCACTGATAACAATAAGAGAATTGAAACACTTTTTGCATAATTAGGTACTATTTAACGATAGATTCCAGAAAGTTCGCTATATTAAGGATGATAATCTTTTCCATTTGTTGTTGCTGTTGTTGCTTATGCCACCTGATTGACAGTAACATCATATCAAGGACTACGAAATTCATCGCGGCTAAGGGCTAGATTTTCACACCTGTCGTTAGTCTTAGCTTTGAGCACCATGCAGGTGACAGTATGATTTTGCTCGGTTCCGCCCCAATTTTGAGGAAGAACACCCTGAGTGTGGTCAGGGGCCTCCCACCTCTCTTCCCCTTCAACGAACCTCACGAGAGGATTTACGGCTCGACGGCTATTTAGAGTACCCCCATGCCTCGAAGAGAGACTATACATTTACAAACATCCATGCCTTCTCTGGGGCTCGAACCCAGACCCTACAGCACCACAGTCAGTGTCACTAACCACTATATCGGATGGGTGTCTCTTTACTATTTACAAAGAAAAAAAATTTTTTGTTAGACCTTATAACACTAGAAAAAGAGGAAGACCTAGACATGGATGGCTGGATGTATTACAAGAGGACTGTTTGGTCCTTAAAACTAAGGATTGGAGAAGTTTGGCTCCCAGTAAAGGTGGTTGGAAACGACTGATTCAAAAGCCCTTTACCCATTCAGGGTTGTCACTCCATAGATGACGATGAATATTTACCATTTAAAAAGTGCTGTCAGAAAAATTATACGTTAATGAATTTCATATGTTAAAAAAGAAACAAAAAAAACAGAAATATTATGTGGCAGCTATAGCTCTCTCGAGCGGCGTGTAATGAGTACGAGCCATTGTGCCAGTGGAAAACCGACAGGTAGAGGAACTGATGCAAGTTAAATCTGTTGAGGCTCAAAGTCCCCCCCCCCTTGGCGTGTGGTAGTTTGGAGAGGGTGGGGGCTATAGCTCAGAACCATGGTTTCAAACTACAAAATCTTTCACCGATAGCCCTCATTTTGATTTTTAGTGCTGCATTAATAAACACTCACTCCGAATTCCTATATTATATCAGAACTTTGTGAGAAATGAATATTATAAAATTTTATGAAAAAACATCTTTTCAAAAAAAGGAGAGTAATGAATATAATACAAAATTATACTGAGAAAATGCGGAAATTTTAAAAAAATTTATTGAAAAGTACAAAAAAAAAAAAAAATTTGGTAAATAAGCATAGATTGACAATATACTGATAATAGTTTAAAAATAATTATTTTATCTCTCTCGACGGAATATTTTTTTATACTATGGATTAGTGTTGAAAGTGTGAATGAAGAAGGTTGTTAGTCGCAATTTATCAAATTTATAGCTCAATTATTAATTGTAACAAATTATAAGCACAATTTATCAAATTATAACAAAAAATTTCCGATTTGTCGAAATTAATATGCTTTGAGTAATGCATAATACAGTTCCATTATAAAGGCAGAATTATTTGGTTCAAGAACCTAGCTGCTAAGCTATGTCAAAAAATTATTCTTTCAATTCCTGTCTCAAATAACATCCTTCTTTTTCTCTTCAAAATAAATAAATAACAAAGAGCTTTCTGCAAAAAAATCTAAAATGATTTCGAATAGCAAGATGAAAATCAAGTAAATTCTTACCGAAGCAAGCTTTCGTCATCCAATCTACATTATCTTCCTTTTTGCATCTTCCAATTGTGCTCTAATAGAATTTCGACTAATCAATCTTTTTGTTAAAAAAAATTCCTATCATCACGGTTGACATTTCTCATTTCTAGCTAAGTCATTATTCTTTTCGACTTTTCCCCCCACTTATGTTTGAATATTTGGCGAGTTGTGCTGTCATTGCGCATCAATCATTTTTTCCAAAGAAAAAATAATAAAGACGGAGAAGATAAGACAAAAAAGTAAAGAAATCGAAATAAAAATGCGCCAGACGTGAATTGGACAGCAATAATACTTAATTCGTCTCTTTTTTCGGTTTTGTTAACAATTTTGGGCGCGTAATTGCTAAGTTGAGATTAAGTTTTTTCCCACAAATTGG
Organism: Trichonephila clavata; assembly: GCA_019973975.1. Taxonomy (NCBI): domain Eukaryota; kingdom Metazoa; phylum Arthropoda; class Arachnida; order Araneae; family Nephilidae; genus Trichonephila; species Trichonephila clavata. Next base: position 27,206 of record BMAO01002407.1, read on the forward strand.
CAACTGAGATTCACCTTAAAGCTTCGATGTTTGTTTGTTTTTTTTTTCATTTTTATTATGAAGAAGTACAAAATATGAGATCTTTATTATTTTTTGTCATTGTTTAGTTGATTTTTAGATGTAAAAAAAATCTTTTTCCCTGAAAATAATTTTTTCAAATGCTTAAAAAAAGAATGCAATTAATGAAAGCTTGGTTATTATTGTAATAGGAAATTAATTCGATTATTAATAATATTGTTGGTGGTGGTTGGGGGGACTGAGATAGTTTCATTATTTTTATTCTCTGCTGCATATATTCTATTTTTTTTTAATTTAATCTTTTCATATCTTATAAAAACAAACACTTAAATCACAGAATATATATATTGAATCACGATATTGCGCTCAATATGTAATAACTTATAATATAGGAGAATGGACTAAATTCATGACGGTCACATGATAATATAAACACGTGTTCTACATTGAATTCAAAACGGACAGTAAACTAGCTCGTACTTTTTATTCTATTTGTAAAACTTAGGTAAAATTTCAAATTGCATAGTTGGGTAAAGATGCTCAAGAGTTATAAAAAGAAATTTCTGCAAAAAGATTTTAAAATTAAAGAAAAAAAAGTCTTGTTTTATACATATATTTTAAAATAAAGTGACAAATATTAATTTTCTTCTGTATAAAGCGTAATTTGGCAACAACAAAGTGCATGAACTGATTTGCTGAAAATAGATAATTGCATTTATCGTGACTATGACGTCACATGTGTTTTTGAACTTGATTGGCTAAAAACACGTGGTTTAAAATTATCATGTGATTATGACGTCACATGAATTTAGTTCATAGTACGGTGCGTGTAACACTTTTTTTTACAAAACTATAAATTGTTTTATGGATAAGTTCTACTTTGTAAACAACAACATTGAGTGGAACCCTCTCTTACTTCCGGTGTAATGTTAATCTATGGGAAAACATCGAAATTCAACTGAGTTTTTCAAACTTCTAATGCAAGTTTTTGAAACTTTTTTTGAACTATATGGATACGAGATGATCTGTAGATTTCACATTCGGATTTTTATATTATTTCTTTCAGTATCTTTTCTAAAATACCTTTTTAATTTTTTAGCTCAAAGCAATGGCGATTTTGCATTAACCGGAAGAAGAAAAGGGTACTAATTGACTGCAGCGCCCCCATAGTAAGCTTTACGGTAGAACTTGTCCATAACTAATTTAGAAAAAATAAATTATAGTTTAAAAAAACTAAAACTCCTGGGCACGAGAGCAAAATTTCAAATTAATCCGAAATTTAATTAATCTTAATTAATTAATTCGAAAAATATTTTCAAAGATTCCGTTACATACAAGTAAAACTTATAAAAGGGTGTTAGTAAAATAAAGAACGAGTGTCTACAGAAAGTTTAGTTATTTGGTAACAAAATATGAAATCTCTGTCTTTCAAAGCTAAAAAATAAACAAGATGTATAATTTTTTTTAAATGATGGTCCAACTCTTCTTTAAAAAAATATTGAAAAAGAGAGAAAACTTAATTTGAATTCTGAAATAATCGGAGAATTTTCAACCGAAATTAGGGTGATTAAAACTATTCTAATGCTCACAAATTTTACTTATTTTCTTACTACTTTAATATAAAATAAATTTTTTAAAAAATAAGATTATGTATTAGTAAATTATTATTTCCTTTGATGTTTTCTATCATTACTATAATAAAGAAGAAAGAACAGAAATGCAGAACAATATGATATATTAATGAAATTCCAGAAGATGATGTTAAGAAATTTGCTTAGAAATACAAGCAAAACAAAACTAAATTTCTATTTAAACCTAATTAAAATATAATATTTTAGTTTTTAATTATACATTTCAAAACATGTTTTATTTGAGCTGAATAATTAACTCTTATCTGAAGCTATAAAAGAGAAAACACTTGTTTATAACTAGTAAAGACATTTCCTTTTTGGAAACCATTTGAGTACTGATTGACATTTAATTTTCTCGCTTGGCATTTGCAAATGGAACAGTACAGGGTAAGCCAAAATAAATATAACGATTACAAACGGCTATGACTATTTAATGGAAAAGGATTTATTGATAAGACATACACAGAATGTAGACGAAACTTCAAAATTTTGTATACATACGTCATAGATGTTCTATGTGACTTCCTTTGGTCACACGGACAAGGGAAACGTTAATTGTACGGTTCTTTATTCTTCTGTGAATGAAGTGTTACGTCAAATGTTTACCTTGACAAGCTTCAGCTGTGGTTAATGCCACAGCCAAACTCTGATTCCACGGATTGCATTTTTCAGCAAGGTGTAGCACCCCCACATTGGGGTACAGAGGTTCGTATATTTTTCAACCAACATCTTACAACGCGTTCGATTGGTCGAAGTGGAGATGTAGATGATGTCTTCTGCTCTTGGTCACCGAGGCCGTCGGATCGTGCGATTTTTTCATGGGGTTAAGTGAAAGACAGGGTATATGTGCTTCCCATGCCCAAAACAATTGAAAAATTGGTAGTACGCATTTGTAATGTGTTTGCGTCGGTGACTGCACAAATGCTTTAGAATGCATGCCGTAAAATAGAGCACCACCTAGATGTTGTCCGTGTGACCAAGGGAAGTCACATAGAACATCTATGAAGTATGTATACAAAATTTTGAAGGTCCGTCTACATTCTGTGTAATTATTATGGATAAATTTTTTTCCATTAAAGGTTAAAGCCCTTTGTAATTGTTATTATTCATTTTGACTTACCCTGTATAATGAACAGCAATAAAAACAAGATATCAATCATTGGCATGGACAAGTAATTTTAGCGCGTTTTTTACATGTTGTATTTTACAATAGGAAAATTCGGGAAAACTATGGGAAAATTTAAATATGATTCGGCTCATCTAGGGCACAAATGCGACTAAATGCCGAAAACCCGAGGTCAATTGGTTGCTTATTGGCTGAGCAAAAGGTACGACAAAATATGGAACGAAGAAGAAGACGAAATTTGCGTCCTAATAGCGCTTTTGTTCCACTACGTGAAAACGCGCTAAAAAATGATATCGTGGTTACAAACTTGTACCTAGAATTGCCTCTGTCGAGATGCGTTGGTTTGAATACTGTGATACTGAAGACCTGCCGTGTTGAGGCTCTAATTCCTTCAAATGGCCTGGTGTGGAAATTCGGAGAAGGGGCTCCAGCTAAGGTGTCGTCCTCATCACTTGAGTATGGTTCAAAATTACGAGGTCCGTCGCCAATAGCTCTCATACAGCTCTTTATTACGACGTTAATAAAACATTCACTCGCTTATTCACTTTTGTACCATCCCTTTCTACATGGTGTTTCAATTTTAATAACAAGTAGCTATTAAAATTGCAGTTAAAATGCTATTCGTACAAGCTAAATATCTTACAATTATTTTTATTCCACGCATTTTACAACATTCCATGCTTTTTTTTCCGAAAGAAGAGATACATATCTGAAAAATGGGCTTAAATAACATAAATTTATCTCACAATTCCAGCACTTTTTCCTTTAAAAATACAACGTTTTGAAAAAAAAAATAGAATTTATAAATTTAAAGTGAAATATTAAAAAATGCCCACCTTGCACCTGTCTTTATAATTTTCTTCTCAAACAGTCCAGTCCTTTTGCTTATTTCGTGACAGAAAAAAATTCATTTGAATTTTTAAAACCCTAACAAACCAATAAAAGCAGAGCTTCAGGTTTTCTTGTTGAAAAATAATATCTTAAGATCAAAGATGTTTTTGTTAATGTTATTCTTTCTGCGAAGACTTCTTTTTATTGCTTTCAGGTGCAGTTTTTAACAGAATTTCATTTTTGTTTCAGAACACTTCGATTGCTAGTTTTTATGTCGTTTCTCTTTTCGACTTTTAACGAAGTCACGTTTTTGGTTTCGGGCTTCTTTTTCTTAACACTGAAGTTGTCATTTTTACTGCACAGGTTGGAGTTAAATCGAATGTTCCTCACTCCCATTGTAGTTTTGTGTTCAGTCCAAACTGTCGCCAGTGGGCCATTAACAACAAGAAAGGAGAAAATTAATGATCGAATTACAATGGAGTTGACCACGATCCTTTTGATTATTTATTCTAAAAAAACCCAGGTCATGTCGTGAATAATATATTTTTGAATTCTTAATTTTAGTATAAAGCAAAGAAGAAAGCTTTTTTTTTAAATCTTCAGATACAAACTACTTGCTTAAATTTTATTTTATTAATATGAATAAGATAAAAGTAGTTTAATGTCTTTTATAGCATAAGTATATTTAATCATAATTTTTATCCTTCATTTTCGAATATAGGTCTTTGGCTAAAAAATTGATATATGTCACATTTATTGTCAATTAAATATACAAGGTGATTCTATAATCATGGGCGATTCTATAAACATACTCTTGAGGGATGGTAGCAGTGCCAGTTTATCCACTGGGCTCTGCGGGGTGGGTGCCCAGGGACCTGGATAAGCTGGACTTAACCAGATATTCTGGTTATTAATTTCGATCTTCCAGTCCCAAGGGGGCCTGTAGATGTTCTGCACCCAGGGCCCGAAATGAACTTAAATCAGCACTAGGTGGTAGAGCTCACTAAAACAAAAATATTTTGTATAGAAATATATGGGCGGAGGCACCGCGTTGTGTGAGGCACAAACAGAAACACAAAAACATATAAAAGGAAACATAAAACGTTCATTATAAGCATACTTCTCGAGTGATTCCGTGCAAAAAATGTTAAAACAGTTTTAGAAATTGCATTCACTAACAGTCCAAAAGTAAAACTATCCAAACGTTTAGTTGACTGACATGTATATGAGATGCTAGAACCTTTGTACTTGTGCCGGGCGTTTCTTTCTTATGGTCCAAGATGACTTCTTCTAGGTGTGTTTGTCCAGTCCTGGTCTTCCCCTTCCATCCCTTCCCATGAACCATTTTCACACAGCTATCGATGTAATCGCTGGAACATTTTGTGGTTCGGCATGTGTCTTCTTGGAAAACGTTCCTAATACAGCCGTAAAGTTGCTCTGTTGTCACCATTAGCAGCACCGTACATTGGTTGCATGTCTGTCATTTCGCTATAAGTGAAATCACCTACAACGACCGAAATCTCAAGTGCAAAAGCCGATTTTGGTGGTGCAGAAGATCACTGGAACAACGCTTTGTTGCCTTTAACTATTGCCAATATTGTCAGTTAATCACACCATAAAAGTCGCCAAGCATGCATGACGGTTGGTGGATGCAATTTTTTTCTAAAACTGTTTTAACATTTTCTCTACGGAATCACTCGTTGAGTATGATGTCAATGAGCATTTTGTTTTCGTTAATGTGTTATTTTTTTTGTATTCCTCAACGCGGCACTTCCACCCATATATTCTCAAACAAAAATTGTTTGTTTTAGTGAGTTTTAACTCTATCACCCCCTTAAAGTTTGCCCCAGGATTTAGAATCACCATGTATGGTCAATTTTACTTCTCCTTTTTCCTTTATTCTTTTTTAAATAACGACAAGTTATCATTTTATATGTGAATTCGAATGTTTGTCTATTTGTTTTGAACGTGTAAAAGCCCACATCGTTGATGATATCTTTCCAAAGTTTTACAAGGAGTTTCGCTAATGTTACAAAGGAGTTGTAAGTATATTTCCTCCAAAAAAGAAAATTCAAATTAAGTTTGGGCATGTTTGTGGGAAGTCGCCAAATGCAGTGCCAATGCAACCGTACCTGCTCCTTCTTTAGAAAAGGATTACTGCATTTGGTGACATCTTTTGACTTGGCAACGATTAAGAACATTTTTATGGAAATAGATTCCCAAAGGGTGAGGTTACGGGGTGTAAAAAGATTACTATATTCCGTTTTAGAAACTCAAGTTTGTTCTTTTTAAAGCAAGAGGTGAGGGCTATAAAAATGTTTTTGTATATAATTGAAAGCTTAATACTAAGAGTAGAATATCAGTAACTTTTTATGTAATATACGACTATATATATGTATTTATATATAGTCAGACATTATCGTGAAAAATATGATAATAAATCGATGATCAATAAATATTATAATTAAAATAAGTAATATGTTTCGATAAATATTACTATTAAAATTTGTAATAATGAGCAATATAACGGAATGAAATACAATAGTCTTCAAATTTCCTATTTTATTAGTATCTTAAATATAAACAAAGTTGAAACCTCTAAAAAAAGTCGAATGAGAAAAAGAAAGTAACAAAATGATTTAATTTTAACCAATGTAAAAAGCCACCAAAAAGTATATGTCAAACATTTAATAAATTGAATAATCACACAAACAAAATCAGTAAATTTTTAATGATTAATATCTAGAGCTTTAAGTATAAGCTTATCAAGAAATAATTGAACTGCACTATCCTTTCTTACCCTTGATAAAAAGTTTTGTAACTTGCAGCTTTTTATATTGCCTCTCGTACTTGAAATACATGCTGTGTAGTGAGAACATATTCGGTCTTGAAACATAGCCTTTGTTCATATTTTTATCAAAGTGTTAACAATGAATTTAACTATCAGATTTTTCTCTTTCCTTTTATATTTCCTTCATCTCTTATTTTTGATCACGTCTTCCTTTGACAAAAGTCTTGATTGGATTTATTCCATCAAGATTTTTCTTTATTTGTTTTTAAATTCAAGTTACGCGTTACATTGATTGGTTCAATTGTAATAATTATTTAGTTTTTTGCTTCAAGGAACACAAAACCCTTCTTCATTTGAAGAAATACTTTTTCCTGCAATCTTTCATTGCCGTCTTTTTTTTTTCAATACACTAGTATCTAATAACACAGCTATTGCATTTAACAAATCAGATTGTAACGGTTCTATTCGTGTACCTCCTACTAATAATCCTCTTAGGGAAACTCTCTTTCTTTAAATATTATTCTATTGAAAACTTTCTCCCGAAGAAGAAGATGTGACGTATGCAAATCAAGGTTTATATTTAAACATTAACTTTCAAGTTCGAGGGAGAGAGAGATTAGAAGCTAAATGATAGCAGTGAATGATTAATGTAAAGTAATAGAAAGCTAGGCGAGAGTGTTCTGTAGATTATTGCTTAATATTTAAGATTGACGATTTGTCAATTAGATATTTAATTTGGATTAGCGTCGGCTTGAAGTAGATCAACTTAGACGTATCTTAGATTATTTGGAATGTGTATAGCTACGACACTCCTAAAGTGAGTAGTTAAATTTGTAATTACATGTTACTTGCATCGTCTTCTTCGCTTATGCTCCCATAGTTAGTTTAAGGTGCATTTCTTAATCTTGGGTTGTTCAAGTTTGTTAAGTTGTTGAGACATGTAAATAGTGTTTGTTTTGAGTATGGCTAATCTTCCTTTTCAACACTCATACACTGATGAATGGGGTAGTTCATCCTTCACAAGATTTCCTAAAGAATTTCTTAATGCAAACTCTGATTTCTTCTCAATTGGCATAAGCGTTTCATTACTAAATCACACTGAAGTCTTTGCATAAAATAATTAGTGGAAATTTAGTCCTTAACAAAAGTAGAAGACGTATATGTTTATGTTTTTTTTATGTAAATAACAGAATATTAACTCTCTAAAAATATATTGAGGAATAAGTGTAATACGATTTTTTTTTATTCTTTCGCAACTTTAATACAAGTCGAAGCTTTTTGGTGAGCAGTATACAAGAATATAAAACTGTCTTGCTTCTTTTCTGCACTGGTTACATCAGAAATTGAATGTTTGGCAAAACGCGAGTCAAAAAAGAAAGAAAGCTTCACAAGTAACTTAAAACGTTTCATTTTATCCTATTTTAAGTATTTTTTAGATTTCTATATAATATAGATTTAATTCCTGCATCAGTTGATAAGTTGCATTGAACTGAATTTTTTTAGCTGTATTTAAATTTATTGAAATTTCAAGACAAACTCTACTATAAAAACAAATCTCTTTTTAGCAAGCATAGCACTACATCAAATCGTCATACGCTGCAGGAGATTAATGTTCACAATAAATGATCTATGTGTGTTGTGAAATAAATTATAGTTTTAAAAAACTAAAAATTAAAAAACTACTCATTGTAAGCGTTTACATTAATAAAAGTAAATTATTGTAAATGTCCGTTTGTAATAATTTCATGCCTGATTTAATGGCTTCATACTTTAGGATCTCCTCGAGAACCCCAACGATCTGCGTGATTTTCACCTCAACCAACATTAGGAAGAGGCACCTCGGCAAATTGAATTGTTTAAAAAAAAACGCTCTTTTTTCCAAAAGCAAAAATCTTAAGTTTTAAAAAAGAAATCTGAATTTTTTAGACCATAAATTTAATTTACCTAAATCAATAAAATAATTAATAACTAATTGTTTTATTGGTTGATTATTTTAATGTGATTACTTATAATATAGTTTTCTTTCCGTATGAGGTCGTTTTAGCTAACATATACCTTTTTGATTGTATAATATCATTGAAATTGATAAACGGATAAAAGAAATTCAAAATTTTGATTAAGTTCAATACATTCATTCTTAAAGACAAAAATGTAGTTGCTACAGAAAGTGCCTCAAAATAAGAAAATTAGTAAAACTTTAATTTATCCGACTACTTGCGCGATAACTTTTTTTAAAAAAAAAAATGGAGATATGGGGATTTTTTTGTGGTTTTTAGATTTTTTTAGTAAATTTTAAGAAAAATATACTGAAATTAAGAAGATAAAAAAATTATTATTACTAAAATGGGAAAAAATGGTTAAAAATTTACAAAAAATAATATAAACGCGGCCCATTCTGTACTAAAAGTTTATAAACAAATTTTTAATTCTGATGGAAAGGAATGGCTGTGTTATTCATTTTTGATATGACCTTCAGGGTAACAGATATTTTAATTTTTACAAAAATTAGAGCACTTTATCTAAGTAATTTTATGAAATTGTTTAAAAAACAGTGATTATATTAACATAAGTAAGTGTAAATTGTGTAATAAAACAGTGATTGATAAATCTGAAGGTTAAAACATTACTACTATTATAAAGAGCATACAAGAAAGATAAATTTCAGTTAATTATTTTCAAAACTTTTCCAGCAATCGCTGTTCCCCGTTTGAGCGTTTTTATAAAAAAATACATTTCGAGTAAAGCGCATTTTAAAGTATAACATCTTGCTTAAAGTAATGGCGTCTTCTTTTTACTAAAACACTTGTAGTTTTTGTTCTAGAGAACAGAAAATAATAAACTTGGGTCTTTTTATAAAGCTTATAAGATGGCCTATAAAATAAATTATAAAAAAATTGTCAATTTTTGGCAAAATACACAATTTTAGGGTACCTTAAGACTAGCTTCCCTGTGAAAGAAATAAAAATCTGAGATCTTTCTAAACTTGCAATGATTTATTCGAATAAAAATATTTAAAAAATCTCATTAAAAATGTGTGTTATTATAATAATTATCTAATTTCACATTGCGAGAGATCAATGACCAAAAACGCAATTAGTGGATTCTTCTGCGCTTGAATCATTGCGATGTGTGATTTTATGAGATTAAAGTAAAAGTTATTTCAACCATCATTAATCTCCGATGACATCCGAGTTTCAGCACTTCGATCTTATCCTTGTATACTTATGAGATGCTACATTAACCGCTTTCCATTTGTCATTTTAGTCTTCAAAGTATCTCTGGAATGTCCCAAAATGACATTAATCGGCATTATTCCAAAAAAATTTTTTGTAAGATCTATCATACAAAAAAGTGGGAATGTTTATTTTGAACACTTTTCTACTATGCATCTAAAGTAAGATAATTTTTTTTCCTAAGTAGATATTGATGAAAGATAAATTTGAACGAAGGAAAACATTTTTGATGAGTTTTGTGAAAGATAATTAAAAGAGTCATCCATACTTTTTTTTATAATTATTAAGTTCCTTGCCTTTTTTGCATCAAATTAGTGTAAACTTGTAAGGGATGGGCCGTTCTATCCCTTAGTGTGAGAGGGTAGGAAGGAAGATTAGCCACTGTCAATACAAATTCTATTTATTAACAAGTGGGAGAACAATTACGACACAAATTCAACAACTCCAACTAAGAAATGCACCAATTACTAAACACGTGCTACAATCGCGGGGGTAAACGAGATACTAGGAGAATTAACAGTAAATTGGATCACTTATGTCTAGGCAATACTTCTAATTCAATTCGTTCTAATCTAAATTTAACGCTTAATTGACCAAATCGTCAATCTTAATACTAATCAAATAAGTAACGAAGTTCTCTTGCTAAGTTTCACGCTAATCAGTCACTGCTATCCGTTAGTTGTCTATAACCTCTCTCTCGCTTACTCGAAAAAGTTTAGCCTTTATATACAAGTCTTAATTTATATAATCACATCTTCCTCGGAGGAGGAGTGTTTTCAATAGAATAAATTTTAAAGACCCATCCCCCCCCCCAAGAGGACTATTAGCAAAAAGAACACGAATAAACCCATTACAAACTGATTGAATACTAAAGAAGATCATCTCTCATTATTAGACATTACAATTTAACACACATTCAAAAAAATTCCATTTAACCCGATTATAAATCTAACCTTAAATACGCTGCTGGTTTTTCAAAATGCAATATGAAGAGAAAGGAATGACAAAGCCAAACTTATTGGACAGTAAAATAAAATACTAGATTATCAAAATGTGATGGAAATAATAGCTTTGTTCGCCTTGCCGAACACGAAGAATCCAGTATTTTATGTAACCACCAAGACTAGTGATGCTCCAGTATTGAAAGAAATAAGCTTTGGATGTCTTCATGGGCTTGTCTGTCAATCCATGCTCATTCTACACGTTGCCAAATTTCACATCGCGTAACGCGGTGTACTGTAATACGGAACACTAGTTCGCCAATAATCTGCCACAAGTGTTCGATTGGCGATTGATCAAGAGAACGGGAGGACAACGCTGCTGCACAACCTGGTGGTCAATGGAAATTCGTTAAATATTGTGTATCAAGTGCGGTTTCGCATTGTTGAATTGAAACTTTGCCACAAGTAAGCTTTAAAGGTAAAGGATGGACAACAGCCTCTAAATCCTTTGTAGTTGTAGAGGTACCAAGCAGTGTGCATTAAGGCACTTTAACACGAATCAACGTGTGCCGCACGTAGAAGAAGTGGACATTCGGGTGCTAGTTTTGAATTAAAATCTCCAGGTTCACCTTCACACGAGATAAACTGGCCCTCCCTGCTGTGCTACTTACTCAATCTCTTGAAAATCACGTACCCTCCTCTCAGTTGACTCACTAAAAGAATATTGTAGAAGCTACACTTTTCACATGCGTGGCTACTTGTGTAAAGAAAACGGAGAAAGATTTTTACTGCTTCTTCGGACTCAATCATTATACCGATGAGATTGTGAGTTTGACTACGGCACTCCCTTTTCAGTCAACTTTGTTTCGGATTGTGAAATTCTCTCTCCTCTTCACGCTATAGAAATTGTGACAGAAAACGAGTAGACTGGTACAAACCTTATGCAAAACCAGCCTCGTGTGAAACCAGCCTTAAGATGTTACGGGAGTAAAATCTAATGCACTATGTGTGTGTGAATCACAGAATTAGATTAAAGACCTGTATGATGGTATTACTTAAGGTTGCTCTTTCAAGTTACATAAGGGCTTTGACAACGAACTTCGTAATTTCGAGTCTCATTCAGGTAGTGAGAATGATATTCGAACTCCCGCTTCATTCTCTAATTTTCAACACCACGCTAACGTAGAAACTTTAAGTTTCGATATATGCAACATGCATTACGTTCTGAGTTTCCATTGGCACCTGGACTTGAACGCAATACACCACAAAACGACCACGAGATCGTTACTGTAATCATTAGGCTACCGCAGCCACAGACTTATTTCTTAATATCTCTCATAAAAGAAAATTTGAAATGAAAAGTCATTAAAATAAAAAAAAGTCCCATTATTTTGTCTTGTTTTACATTCAATAAGACTACAATAAGTTGTACAATGTGTTAAATCTTAAAGCCGTAAAAAAAAAAATAATAAATAAAGGTAGCGCTGTTGCAGTGAGCCGCTTCCATTTAAAAGTAGTCTTGTGGCAACAGTATCTTCCTTCAAAATGTAAATACGCTCTATAGTGAAATATTCTCGTGTTGAACATTCTTGTGTCGAAATGCTTAACTTGTGAACTATGCAATTATTTGTGAACTATTCGATTCCTATTGAAATATTCTTTATCACTGAAATATACTCAATAATATCAAATTGAACTTTGAGTTTTTATTGAATCAATTTTCTTTCGACTGGAATTCGAAACCGAAACTTTTAGTCTTTAACAAATTTCTCCGAGTCCGCTGGTATAACAATAATGCTTCTATCCACAATGTTTCTGTATTGAAAATACCATTGGTATTTTTGATCCTATACCTGTCAATATCTTCTTTAGGAATGTGTTTAATGCTCATTGATAAATAACCTTTCATTAAATCCTGTATAAATTTTAATACTTAGAAAGAATCTATAAAACTGCTTTTCTGAACTGATTACCATTTCGCATCTTAACTGAACAATACTTTTCAGAAACATGATGCTGAATAATAATATTTATTTATTTTTATTTTCTGCATTCATTCTATTTATTTTTAATACGTGTTCTTCAGCAATAACAAGGCTTAGAACCTGGGAGGCAATTTTTACTTTTTCAGGAAATTTTCAGAGTAAAACACAGAAATTTACAATAATCTTTTCACGATAAAGAACTATACATTTATCAATAGAACACAGTAACTGTTTAAAAAGTATGAATTAATACACTTCATAAGCTGAAACATAGGCTATTAATTACTGAAAATATTGATTTTTCCGCGTCAAAAATGTTTAATTTTAATGAAACAAACTTCATTTTCCATGGCATTTTTTGTAAAATTCTTACTTAATTTCTATTTTTACACGCTTAATTTTTATCCATCTAAATATACAATAGCTTCTACGTTTATTTTAACTTGAGAACTATTTTTGATTATATTTCAAAAATTTGAGACTTTAATGTATTTTTAGCAAAACACTGTTCTTTAAGCTACACATTTTAATGGGGAAAAAAATGAATTTAAAACATTTTACAGTGTTAGTAAAAGATTATATATAAATTTCATTTTGCGAAGCTTTTTTTTTTTATTAATTAATCATCGATTTTCTCGTGCATCAATCGATTATATAGGGAACATAATCGAGTTCAATGACCCCAAAAGATGCTACCTGCTTTTCATAATCTCATCATCAAATAAAGTTCACAACACACAAGGAAAAAAAAGGTTAATATTTTTAGGAGATTTAGCATTCGGAGGGTTGAGGTCATATTCCAGACTTCATATCGAGCGATGAATGCATGCATTTTTTCAGGTCATCCATATGGTCATGCAACCGAGAAAAACCACTTCAATTTCACCTCTGCCCACCCCCATTTTCAAAAAAACCTCTTTCCCCGTCCCCTGCGACACAGACCTGTCATATTATCAAACCCTGTGCACCCGTTACCACTTCACAGGCTTGATAAAAAATCGAAATATCAGTTAAAAATTAGGCAGGTCTCGTGGTACAAGTAGTAAAAAAAATTGAGATAGCTGTCTTCTGCTCTTCAACAAGTGGCTCTTCGTTGTTAAGGGAATGACAAGAAAGACCCAGACCCCTCGCTTCAGGCGAACTTATGAGGTCAATAAACTCCCTGGTCAAAATTAATAATAATAAAAAATGGATAAGCATAAAGGTAATTCATGCGGAGGCGCACTTGGCATTCGCCGTATGGTGTCCGTATTTGAAGAACTTCCGCGTAGGGCGAGTTTAATATACCTTTATATGGAACAGTCACTTTAAGAAGGGGGGGGGATGAATATGTAAGGATGTTTTTCTAATCATAGTTCGCATGAGTGAAATGTGTTTTATTAGTTCAAGCGATGTCATAGGAATAGGGGATTATTCAGTTGGAAACTTATTCACGGTCATGTGCTAAGGGGACAGAATATTAGTTGAATTTCTCCTAAGAAATCCACGAAGAAAAAGTTTTATTAAAAAAGATTTTATTAAAACGGTGGTGTAAAGAATATATACGGTTTTTTATGAACGCATTACAATTGATACTTTTAGCCTTTGAATTATGTTAATTTCTCGTGATAAAAGAAAATATTATTGTTTTCAATACTATAATAAATTGATTTAAAGGTATTAAATGCTAAATTTTTGTTAATACAAGTTTTTCTCATTTTATTATTATTATTATTTTTTTTTTAGATTTTTTTGCCTAATTGTTGGCTTATAAATATTTTAATTAAGTGTCACTTACAAAAGCTAAAATATAAAATCATCTTTAAATATTTCACTCAATAGGTTGATATCTAACACTCTTTCCAGCTGTAATATTTCTCTATTTTACGCGAATAGCTATTGAAAAATGTTTAACATATTTAGTGATATATTTAATTAAAGTTTTAAAAGTTTTCATTTTTAATGAGTCTTTGTTTTATATATTTGACTAATTTAAGCAAAAAGTCTTTTTGCCTATAAAAACTAAAAAATCCACTTGCTCCATTTCATTCTTTAAGTTCTACTGTGTTCGCTTTAAGTTATTTTTTCTTAAATCAAAATAAGTGTATCAATTTACTAAAAAAGTTACAAAAGATATTAAGAATGAAATAAAGCTAATGAAATAGAATTATTTACAAGCTTAAGGTATCCGAAGACGTTCGAAACTTTAATTTTAAAAAACATATAAATTAATATTTTTTTTATATTTAGTGTCATTTGAATTAGAATATGCATATAAAATTGTTTCAAGAATACTATTACAAGAAAAAATTATTTAAAAGCAATTTTTTTGGCAAAAATGAGGAAAAAATGGCAAATTTTTAAAATATTTTATTTTTATAAAAAATACTTCTACAATAATAATATTATGCCTATATATAGCTTAGATATATATCTGTACAGAGCCTGAACTAGGATTTTTGAAATATACAATTTAGATGTGGACTTATTTGTATTTTAAGGTACCAGAATTTTTAATTTAAAAAAAAACCCGGTTTTTTTTTTTTATTTTTTTTATTTCAAGTAATAGCAACCTTGAAAATATCGTAAATATTTCAGAAATCCCAGCTCAGGCCCTGCAGAGAAGTCTTAGCTAGTAGCGCACACAAGAATTTTTCAAAGGGGGGGGGGGGGTCCAGGGTCGAAAGTCCACTATTCTCGTATTATGCTCTAATACGCCGCCCAACATATTCTTTTGATTTCGTCGATTTTCGGTTTAAAAAAACCGTAAAAAATAATAATTGAATGAATAATTAGCATTAATTAATAAAAATTAATTATTAATAACATATAGTTAATTAAATTTTAGGTACTATATACATAGGATTATAGTCAATCGAAAAAAAAATCAAAGGCTTTGGGAGGGGAGGTCCGGACCTTCAGGACTCCCCCCCCCTTGTGTGTGTCTCTGGTCTTAGCTCTGAATATCATAATTATAGAAGCATTTTTCATGAAAAGACAATGTTTTTAAAACATGAATTTTTTTAAAAAAATTTTGGCAAAAAATGTATTTAAATATTTTTTTTAAATTTTAATAATGCTCAGAAAACTATTTTGTATGTATATTCGGATTCAGGTAACACTAAATTTTAAAAAAAAATGTGCATTTATACGCTTTTTCTACCCCGAGAGCACCCATGCCAAATAGACACTCTAGGGATATTTTACATGCTGTATAATCATACGACATGGCCGTTGTCAATTTTATGCATCATGAAAATCCACCGACTTGGGCCGAGATCGAATTCCCGACCCAAATAAAATATGTTTGTGAATAAAAGTTTTCTGATGCCCGAACATAATAAAATAAATATTACTCAGAACTAGCTGATAGCCTATGATAACCTAATTTTGTTGCCATCTGCAAGAGCTAATCCTAATATAGATGACTTGGTAATAAAAATTAATAATTCAAAAGCCGCATTAAGTAAGTGTTAAGTGTTTAATAATTATTTTGAATTAAATGATTCAGGTTGCTCATTTTTATTTTATATATATATCTAACCTAATTGATTGAACTTGTGAAAATTTTAGTAACAATAAAACCTAAGGTTGTACTCTCGCGTTTTATTTATTATATTACTTTTAAATTTCGACTACACAGGCTTGCATCAAAAAATGTGCTATTTGCGTAAAAATCCCATAATAAGGCGATGATTAATATTTTTTCACCTTTCCATAATCTTTGGAAAAGTTGGAAGTGGCACGCATAATTATTTTTTATCAAATAGTGGCACTCTTCTCAAAAAAGTTGGCCACCCCTGCCTTAATATGTTATGTTCTACTAGAATTTTAAAACGTTTGGTTCATTTTTTTAATATAATGTTTAATGGCGATTCTAATAATAATAAATTCCTTTTAGGGAATTTATTATTATTATTTGTAGGGAATTTTTATTATTATTTAATTTTTTTCTATGAGCTGAAATTGATTTAATAGAGAAATTGAAGAGTAATAAATACCCTCGAATGAATGAATTTCCTAAAACTGAGAGAATTCTTTCCTAGATGAATTTCCTGAAATTCATTATAAAATTTCGAAACAATTTTTTTTTTTTTTGAAAACCTTTGCACAATACAAGTTTTGAATAAAATAACTTGAAAGAAATGGCAAGATAACTTATACTTACACAGAAAAAAAAACTAAAAAACACTATTTAAAAAAACCCAACTAAAACGGGATTATAAAAATGACAAACATTGTTACGAACTATCCATTTTGGTTGATCCTTTCTAAGAAAAGAGCCTTTAAAAGATACATTTCAATTAAGTACTTCTCCAATATATAGCTACATTTTTACTCATCATACTTTATTTGGAGTAAAAGAACTTATTATACGTATATATAATGACATTTTCCAAAAATTTTCCTAATAAAAATCCCAGACTGCCTTTGTCTTCATACTAATCTGGTTACTTTGTGTTACGTTTTCCGAGCGAGACGATGAAAAAATAAGAAAAAAATATGAAAAATAAAAAATAATATTAAAGAGAGAGAAGCACACGTGTCATTCTCTCATTGTCAAAACTTCTTTTTCCTTCCTATCCTTCATCATATTTCCTGATCAAAAGGAAAAACCGCTAATCACGATCTGTTTTCAGACATACCTAGATGCAATTACTTTTTCTCTTTTTTCATATTCTCGTGCTGAGGTTTTTTCTTCTTCTTTCCCCTCCTCGATCGGCGTGCGCCAGTTCCTTTGTTCATGACTATAGGATCAGAAGAAAAAGGAGCCTCTTCGTATAGAATCTAACACTTTCTAAGCTTCCTTTCTTCCAGGCTTACAATCGCAGGCCTCCCGTAGAAGCTGTCAACAATAAAGTTGGGTTAAGCCCCTCTCCTTTTGTTGCAGCGGCATGTTACTGAATATGGTCACGCGAATGCAGGCGAAAAATGGAAAAAAAGATTTTCATCAAGTGTGCTCGAGATTCATCTGCTGTCCAATAAACGCAGGCCCTCTATAGGTCGGGTTCTAGTTTATATTTTTCGTATTAGATTTGCAGGTCAAAGGAAATGCCAAAATGCTAAACATTTATATCACAAAATTTTTTTGAAAGAAAATATTTGAAATAAATAAAAATGACTCGGATTTAAGGCAAATGTAACATTTATTAGAGAAAAATCACCGAGAGCATTGTTACGGCATTCAAATAAAATTCTTTTTTTACCTTCGTTATTTATTAGCTTGCAGTTAGATCAGCGTTTCTCAAACTGTGAGGTGCACCCCTAGGAGGGGTTGGGGTGATAATTCTACGAGTGGGGAGCGAGCATATTGAAAAGTCGTAAGACAAAAGATTTTTTTAAAAAGTTATTAATTCACTGAAAGTAAACAAACAAAATACTTTCTGACATAATAAATAAAATTAGCAGTTACACTGATATAATACACTTATTAATATATCAGTACTGCACAATACATTTGATAATTAATTTAACAATATTAAGTTAAGAACAAGTTTAATAATTACCAGTGACACCATTGGCTTGTCATATACACTCATGTCCATAAATTAAGGATAATGAAGTTCAGGCAAAGAAAGAGACAGAAGCAAAACAAATTTGACTTATTTGTAAAGTCTATTTATTAAACAAAAGGTAAAGAGCAAAAAGGATGCTATATGTTTGACATAATTAATAAAAATTGCGATTTTTACTCCCTGGAGCAAATTTCAAAAAAGAATCTATTTACAAAAAACAGTATAACATGGTTAGTATGATGGTTAATACGGAGTATGTCTCCCGGACGATACAATACAGGCCTTACAACGCCTACGCATGCTGAGTATCAAATTATCAATCTGATCTTGGGGAATATTACACCACTCATCAAGCAAAACCCTCCAAAGTTCCGGTAGACAGGTGGGAGGGGGTTGACGGGCTGCAATCATCGGTCAAGCATATCCCACACAGGCTCTATTGGATTCAAGTCCAGGGAGTATGCTGGCCAGTCCATACGGGTGATATCCTCCGATTGAAGGCATTCGTCTATAATGTTTGCACGGTGAGGACGAGCGTTGTCATCCATAAACAGAAATTCAGCACCCATGGCGCCCCGAAACAAACGTACATGTTGTTCCAGAATGACATCCCGATAGATGTGGCCTGTCATCGTTACACTCTGAACATGCAGGTCAGTTCTGGAACTAAGAATAATTCCTCCCCAAATGAGCCATCCTGCACCACCGTAACGGTGTTCTCTTGGTGGTAACGGGTACCTGGCGCTCTCTATATGAAAGTCCGGCGAGAATCAGACTGCAAACTAAACATGGACTTGTCGGAAAACATCACACAAGACCACTGTTGCGGTGTCCACAATGCATGCTCTCTACTCCAGGTTAATCGCAGGCGACAGTGAGTTGCGGTAAGGGGAACACATCTGACAGGCCTACGAGCATATAGACCAATGTGCCCTAAGCGTCTGTACATGGTCTGCCTTGAAACTGTCGTACCGGTAGCTGAAGAGAGCTGACGAGATAGGTCTGATGCTGTGCTCCGTCTGTTTCTTTTGGCAGTAACTGCTAAACACATGCCCTCATTCGGCGTTGTAACTCGGGGGCGACCTGTGCTGTAACATCTACTCACATTACCATCATCTTGGAATCGTTGCCAAAGCCTGGAGACGACACTCTGGGCGATTCCAAGTTCCTCGGATACTTCCAGCTGGGTACGTCCACATTCCAGTCGTCCGATGATTCTACCACGTAAAAAATCATCCAAATGCTTCCTTTGTGCCATAACTATGCGGTTATTGCACTGAAAGGCTTTTAAAGCGCTTGTGAACAATTTTACTTCTTTGCCACCATTCCTTATATACCCCTCTCTTACACTCTCGTCATTGTGACGTACTATCCGCGCCATCTGGTGGTTTCCTGTATTTTGCATATTCTTCTTCAAGTTGTGTGTGATAATTCTACAGGTGAAATTTTTATTTTAGAGTTCAATTTCTGAGTGATTCTGAATTATCCTTAATTTATGGACATGAGTGTATAAAATTATATACAAAAATGAACACTTATCTAGATAATTTGTACGGTTTATAATTAATCCCTTAACTGCCGATTAAAAGTTACGTGATTCGCTCCCCGATGACACCGTTTTCCACGCAAGCGCGCGCATGGGATGTATTTGTTTGTAAGTGGTGTTTTAGTAAATGAAATTAAATAATGGATAAAATAACAGGATTTATAAAGCAAAATACTCGGAAAGATTTCAGACGATAAATTCACTTTAAAAAGTAAATATAAAAAACTGGTTTTTTTCTTTTTTTACTGAATTTAAATATTTATAATTTTTTTCATTTGAGCAATTAAAAAAAATTCTAGGAACTTCAGACAAGATTTTTTTTTTGTATCAAATATTACTTGTAATTATACATGCTAAGATCAACTATAAATTATTTTGAAATTTTAAAAATTTATTTTCCTACCAAATTTTTTTAATCATGAATTTATAATTATTTTATCAAAATTATGTTAAGGTATCCGACAATTTGCGTGAAAACTTTTTTAAAAAAATGGAGATCTGTTAATTTTTTTTTTTATGGTTTTTAGACTTGTTTTGTGTATTTTATGAAAAATATGCTAACATTAAGAAGAGAAAAAGAAATTATTATTACTAAAATGGGGAAAAAATGGATCAACATTTACAAAAAATAACATTTACGCGGCCCATTCTGTACCAAATTTTATAAACAGATTTTCAATTCTGATGTGTTGCTATGTAATTCATTTTTGAAATGACCTCAGGATAAAAGATATTTTAATTTTTACAAAAAGTATAGCACTTTTTCTTAGCTATTATATGAAATTGCTTAAAAAAACAGTGATTGTATTCATGTAAGGGACTGTAAATTTTGTAATCAAAGAGTGATTGATAAATCTGAAAGTTGAAACACTTCTACTATTATACAGAACATACACAAAAAAATGTCAATTATTTATTTTCAAAGCTTTTTGAGCAATCGCTGACCCCGTTTGAGCATTTTCAAAAACCACATTTCGAGTAAAATGCGTTTTAAAGTATGACATCTTGCTTAAAGTAATGGCATCGGCTTTTACAAAAACACTTGTAGTTTTTGTTCTAGTAAACGGAAAATAATATAAACCTGGCATTTTTATAAAGCTAATAAGATAGTCTATAAAATAAAATCATAAAAAAAATTGTCAATTTTTGGCAAAATTTACAATTTTAGGATTAGTCGCATACCTTAAACTTTTTTTCATTTCAACAGTGATCAACAAAATATATCTATCGTCATCAGTCATGTTTTTCGCACATAACTTAACAATTTTTTTTAATGAAATCGCGTAAGTGGAGGAAAAACTTCACCTACTATGTATACATAATGAAATTCCTTTGCTTTTCATTAATCTTTTTCAGAACTTTAAGCAACATCGCTTAATCAAAACAAGTCGTTCAATTCATCTTCTTTAAGGTGTTTGCAACCTATCTCACAACTTTATCACTACAACAACAACCGCAACAACAACAACAGTAAAAATCATTCCTGACACGGAATAGTATAATTAAGATCCACCAGATTCCACCGAATCCCAACAGTCGTAAATCATCGAAGCTCCACAAAGCCCAAAAGCAAGTTGACAACAGCTAAAAAGAACTCTGACCATTCAATTTATTCAAAACCTCTGGCTTCTAAAACAGCCATTGCTGCAGGCTGAAGAAGCCATTGTAAAAGGCACAAGCTTACATAAAAACTCGCCTAATTAACACAACAATTGATAATGGATATAATCTATCCTAATTCGCTAAAGCTCTAAAAAGAAATCATGGCTTTTTAACTCAGAACTGCCAGAGGGTAGGCATGAATAAAGAACGGTGAAGAGAATTTCGAGGTTTTGGAACGTACTTTCCTACATTATTTCGAACAATTGAAATCAGACGATTTGCCCATGATGCTTCGAGCAAAATGGCTTGCAATAAAAGAAGATTCTGATAAAGTGTTCGTTAAGTCAGTGACTTTTATAGGGTAGGCAAAAGAGCCTGCACAATGAAAGGCTTTTTTTATGATCTTTTATAGAAGAGCAGTAATGAGAGAAAGAGGAGAATTATATATTTCCTTCTGGACATAAAAATGGCTACTCGTGTTTACAATGTCTGTTGATGAATAATTTTGTCATTGCTTTGTGAAGTTCCAAAGTTATTTTGATGATTGGCTAAAGATTTTTTTTTCTTCAGTTATGTCTTCTTTTTTTTTTGTTGCATTGCTGCAATTATGTAATTATTCAATGTATTATTTGTTTCTGCTTTGTTCTGTTCTGCTTTTTTAGTGATTCTAAATTATATTAGTTACCTAATTCTAATAATAGTGATTTTCTCATCATAACATTGCCCTTTTGATCATTGCTTTTATCATTGCATTTTTTGTTTGATGAAAATAAAAAAGCTTTGCTTTTTTTTTATCCGGGAAAAATGCATTAAAAATACATACTCTGTTGTATTTATACTTCCCAGTTAAAGCCGAGAAATACGCCGAGTAAAAAATGCAAACAAATATAGATTGTGTAAACTTTTTACTAAAGTTTCTTCAACATATGAACGAATAAGTTTTTTTATACTAATATTCTTAGGAAATTAGAACCATTGGCACAGCTGCTTTTAAGGGAAAAAGTAAAGACATTAACTTTTTGCATACTTTATATTCTGTACTTTTGTATACTATACGTATACTTTTATTATTGAAAATTTTGATTTTTTTCCACCAAAAATCAATTGATCCCAAATATCTCTCCTCAAATAGTATTTTTTCAAGTAATGAAATTAAATATCTTTACACAAGTAGTAAATCAGCATTTCAACTTAACAATTAAAAATCCTCGTCTGGTAAGAAAATAAATTTTATATTTTAATCTCACGCATAACACCGAAAAGGAAAAGATAAAATAAAGCAGAAAGACTATTCAATCGTTATTCTAAAAAGTTTAAGGCCACCACGTTTAAAATTATAGGATAAGATCCGAACTCGGAGCACTTTTTTGAAGGTAGAAAAAAATACTCATACTTCATACCTCACTCCAAATAACATGATTTTTTCTGCCACAGGCACAACACATCCCTTTCTGTGCGAACTTGAATCGCTTTTGTACTGCGAGCAGCACATCGTCTTCTCGTGGATCTTTCAGGCTGGTGGTCAATTATTTTTTTAAATCCCTCTTTTTACAAAATTTAAAAATTTGCAAAAATGAATTAAAATAATACCCAAATAACATTGAGGCAAAGAGAGAGAGAGAGAAAGATAATTATAGACTTTTCAAATGCAAATGTAACCCGTTCTCAGAACAGGTAGCTTTAGCTAGTTATTTTATAGTTGGAAAATAAATAAATACACTTCATCTTATACTGTTATACATCCTATATATTAAAACATTTTAAGTTTTTCCTAATCTTATGTTGTAAGCTTAATTTTAGTTTAACCCTAATTTACCTAATGCTAGTTTTAATTTTAAATATTCTATTCCATACATATTTTATTTTACTTAGCTTTTATTTAGTCAACATATGTAATAAGTGTATTTGTTGTATTTATTTTTTCCTGAACACGCGAGCTATTGCTCATTCAAGGTATTTGTATAATTTTCTATGTGTAAGTACTATTATTTAATAATTATTATTATTACTATTTTAGTAATTTTAAAATAGGTGATTGAATTTATATTTCCTTTACTATCTCTTTTGAAGATATTTTTCTTCCCATTTTTTTTTAACCCATGAAATGTAAATTGTAATGTTTCATTACTAATTTTAGGTTATCTTTGCGTAATGTTAAGTAACAGGAGCCGTATTCAGAATATTTTTTCAAGATATAAAAGTCCTCCAGCATTATATTAGTATATTTTGACCTAGCTATTCTATAGAGAAACCCAGGGGCTGAGTGGTAATGTATCGCGCTTTCACACCACAAGTCCAGGGTTCAAATTCTGGGCTGTGCAAGGTCGACTCAGCCTTTCATCCCTTCAGTGGGTCGATAAATGAGTACCAAGCTTGCTGGGGGTTCCTCGTCAGACTTACCACTTGACCGAAAGATCTGCAAATGCATCCTAGCGCCTAAGGTCATGTAAACCGAGGTAGGCACAGTAGGTCTTAGCACTCATGGGCTGTTGCGCCATTGGGTTTAGTTTACTGTTCTATACAGAGAGAACAGCATATTTTATCCCACTTCTCATTTTTATCCGAGTTGGCCCATTTTTTCCGGTATAAAATGTGTTTCGAATTTTTTTTTCTCCTATACCCTATTTCTAAATGGACTATCCCATTTCATGTTAAAATTAAGAAAAATAAGTATTTACAGAATATATTTTGAAATTTTAAAAACACATATATGCAACGATACAATTTTTTTTTTTAAAAAAATGAGCCATTTTTCTATCTGGAAATGCCCCGTGTTTAATTCTGTGTGTGGCTCTGGTACATTTGACAAAGACAGTTTTTTTAACCCTTACTAGACCATAAATACCTAAATATTAGTATATAACTGTTTATTTTAAGTTTTTTGGACGTAAACTAAATAAAAACCATTAGAAAAATATATAATAATGAGTAGGTTTTGGGAATTTTGTGGTAATAGAGCAAAATTATTCCCATAGAATTATTTTTCATTATCAAGCATTTGTTTCATTTGTTCAAATATACTTTATTATTTCTCAATATTTTACTTGCCAAATAAAATAAAGCATGTAAGCACTCGGTAATATATTATTACACGACTTAATAAACTGAAGTAATAACAGAGTACAACCAGAGTGAATGTTTTCTCACTGGCGCCAATTGATTTGACAGTTTTTATTCTTCCTTCTACGGTTGCCATTCAGCATACGTTCTGTTTTGATATTCCGTTTAAAAAAAGGCAGATAAAGTTATAATTAAATACGATAATTGCCAAATTTAAAATAGAGGGAAATTCCTTAGTCGTGAAAAAGTTAAACAGCAAACATTTTTTTTTATTTTAGTTTTCCTCAAATTTATCTCTTTATATTAAGTGTTTTGAAATCTATATTTGTTTGTTTTTACACAGTATATATATATATATATATATATTTTACACAGTATGATTTTCATCTAATTTTAATCGACCAATAAAACGGCGTTTTTGTTTGTTTGTTTTTTACTATTTTTATTTTTAAAAAATAATAAAATATAAATCCGAACTCACAACGGATTTATTACTTAGAAAAAGAATTACTTCAGTAATGCTAAATCCATTTTTTTTCTATTGAAAGAATAAAAAAGCTCCCAATCCATATAAATGAATTAATAATTAAATTATGAATATTCCTTAAAATACTCCAATCAAAAATTATTTATAAGCAGAAATCAACAACTAAAAATTGAACTTCTTTATTGACAATCATTTTTAAATCACGGGAATATTTCAATCACAAGAACGAAGAGTTTTATTGAAATATTCTTCATGTACTACGTGCACATTTACGTATTACCTATGATAAGAATAATTTTAACGATTTTTGAGGCGAGATTACGAGAGTGTTATGAGAATATTGTATTTTCTGAAAAAAAGGAAGTAATTTAATAGATAAATTAACGATTTTCTTTTTGAAAGTTTTTTAAGATATCGATGCCGGTCGGCTTAAATATATATAAAGCCGATTTGATAATAATCATGCCTGTGTGAATGCATAGCTTGTAGAAAATAAAAGTGTTAAGTACTAACTAGTGATATACTAGTATAGTGACTAGCAGATAGAAATTATTCTGAACGCAACATATGTGTCAAAAATTTTAATCTGTGCATTTTTATGTGAAGAAATGAAAATGAAACCCCATAAAAGGAGAAAAAAATTATGGAATACAGTTTTTTTGCGTACATCGTCATCAAATTTGAAAATTAGAAGAAAATGTTTCCGCGCGCGAGCGAAATTCCTTCACTTCTGCTTTTGCTTACATATGATATAAATCTGAGCTCGATTACAATCTCAAAACGTCCAGAAACAAAAGAAAAACATCCTTTAAATTCTTACACCACGACCTGCTATTATTCTCGCTTACAAAAGATGGAACAGATACAAAGTATCTTCCCTTGCGTGACGAGTTCCTGCCTTTTCGCACCTGTTGCGGCTTCTGCTGAACTTTGTTTGCTTGCAGCTTGTAAAATATTGCATCCATTACCGCTTTCTGCATTCGAGTCATAAAGAATTCACTGCAATGTACTTTTGAGTTAAATGCATTATTGTATCACGCTCAAGAGACACGCTTCGAATTGTAATAGCTGTTCGCGTGAATGTCAATTTCGTCCTCGTTTATTATTATGCTTTGGAGATCCAAAACTATTGTTGATCTATAAACGGCTGTCAGTTTGGCTCATCACTCACGATTTGGAGTGTTGTTCAAATATAGTTGGAGGATCGCTTTAATTGATAACAATTATTCTTCTGACTGTCAGAAACCTGAGAAGTCTCTATTAAAAGGAACAGGATCGTGTGTCTACGAATGCGTGGTGGTCGTTATTGATACAAATCCATCTGCACAGGTGGTGATCGGATTGAAGCACGTGTCAATGGAAAATGAGTTTCAAGCCGTTATTTTTCAAATAGAGTCTTAATTTCCCCTCGCAAATGTTGATTGCACGAAAATTATTGCCACCTGCTAATTATGATTCCTTTTGTACGGCCGCGGTGGCCTAATGGCCAAGGTCACGGACCTGTGGCCGGTGTGTCGTGAGTTCGAGTCCAGTATAGCAGAAGACCCGCGTGTTGAGAGGGGTCGATGCACGTTAAATATGTCGAGGCTCAAATGTCCCTCCGTTTGAGTGGTGCGAAAGCTAGGATAAGGGGGTACTAGATGAAGTGGTGTCTTTGTCACTCTACCATGGTTCAATATTACAGGGTCCGTCGCCAAAAGCCCTCGAGTAGCTGAACAGTGCGACGTTAATATTCACTCACTCACCCACCCTCTCTATTATACAGTCGTAATGCTTGTTGGTTCTTGCTTCCCTCTAATCCCTCTTGTTTACTCTCAGACCCGGCTAGATGTGTGGGAGGAACTGAATAATCAGTAGACATGTGGATTCAGTCTAATTATTTTATTGCCACCAAAATATCAAGCAAGCACAATAATAATCTAATAAAGATAAATGATCAGATAGCGGAGCGCGAAGGTGAGACTCGTTAGCCTGGGGATAATAATACGGACCCTCAACTGATTCCACGATAACCTATACAAGCTCAATATAAACTACGTCGGGCACTAATAAGCTAAACTTTTATTTAAACAAGGATCACTATACCTGTACTTTTATGAAGTTGAGTCCTCCAGTCGAGGCCTTGAATACGATCCTTATCCGAATTTAATCACCGTCGAGTGATACTCTCTTAGACTTCTTCAATTGATGAACTCCGATTTGCACTTATAATTTCACGATCCTCCACTCACCAACTAACTCTCAAAACTCGGAATACAAAATTTATATAATATACTTAATTTGCATAATCACGTTTCCTTGCTTTGGTGAAAGTTGGTTGGTAATATTATTGCCCCAGAAAAGTCCCAAAGGGTTAGTTATAGACGCGTACAAATCCATCACGCAGTTGTTAGCTTTGTGGAATAAAGTAATTTGGTTTCTTATGGAAAGAACACAACATATGTTTTGCAGATTCATTGCCGTGCAAAGATTTTCCACTCATTGAGTAATTATAGTCACGAACTTGTGCCCGGAGTGTTGTGAGTTCGAGCCCCAGTGTCATTGAACATCCGCCTCAAAGGGGCTGATGTACATTAAATCTGTAATGGCAATACGTCCTTCCGTTGGGGTGGTGCAGTTTGAAGAGTGGGTGCCACAGCTCAGGAGTCATCCTTGTCATCTAACCGAGTTCAAAATCACAAGGTCTTTCGGCAGCAGGCCTCGTGATTCTTTACAGTGCGACGTTAATATAACTCCCTTCCCACTGAAGGAAATGAAATAATAGAAGTACAATGTAATGGAAATTCACTGCAATATCAAAATCTTTATGCCTCAAAACATGTCGGATTCGAACCTATATTAAAAAAAATAGTTTGAAAGTCTCCTGATAAAACTGGTGGCTTGACGGTTGCTTTAAAATTCTGTAAGATTTTATTCCCCCTTTTCACTTTTTTAGATTCTTGATAATGCATGAAATTAAAAAAAATTGATCAATAAGCAAAATACTCAACATATGAGTTTTTAATATTTAAATACAAAATTTTAAGAGGAATTTTTCACTGACATAAAAAATTGTGGTGGTTGTGGAGTGCTTCCGTCGCGAGATGACATTAGTAGGGAGATAAACCAACAGAGCCCCGAACAAAGACGCGAAGAGAAACGGAGGAGACGCGAAGTGAAGTAAGTGGTCGGGAGAGGAACCGGCATTCCGTCTTCATTCGTCTCCGAGTGCGGTGCTAATATAGACTAAAGTTAAAGTCTTGTAAATTTCCAAGCAACTAAAGATCTGGATAATAACCTGCAAGATGGCGAAGAGACTTTGTATTGAGGTTGTATTTTCGTAACATGTAATTTACCAAATAAATATATACATACTAAATTGCTGTAAATCTAAATTAATACTAAATAATGCGTAGGAATTTAACAAACTAATAATGGTCAAAGTAAAATGCCTACACTAACACAATAGAAAACTCTTTGGCTTAGAATTATAGTTACTGGGTTAAATATTGCTTTAAAGAGCCAGCGTCCCTCTTCATTCGATTAAAATATTGAAATAAAAAGAAAAAAATAAGTTACAATTTTTCAGTTTTTGAAAAACTAAAAATAATTTCTACAAATGTAGTATCTTCCTCTCATAATATTATTGTATAAACAGTAAATAGTTTATTTAGAAGCTTGTAAGAAATATTTAAGAAAAAGCTAACTGTAGTTTGAAAATATAATTATTAATAACCTAAAATACAAAAATAGTATACTAACTAACCAGGAAAAAGGATAAACATAGTAACCGCATGGAAACATTTAGGAGTTAAGTTATAGATAAAAAATACTTAAAAAAAACACTACAAATTGCACTAAAAAATATATAAATCACATTAAATTAATTTTTTTTTCAAAAGTTGATAAATGATAATCCAAAAATAAAAGACTCTTTCCATTTCGAAAAATATCTAACAAGTTAAGTGATGACGCCATCTGGTTAAAAGCAGAATAGTTTTAAAAAAAATGGATGCCATTGAAGAAAAAAATATCAAACCAACAACATCGAACTTACTACAAAAATATATGAGTAAAGAATATCTTATAAAATTCTTAACATTATTAACTTTATTTCTCTCTTTCACAATTACTAAGTAATAAAATTTTATGCAGTACAGAATAAAGGTACAACAGTTCCTGTTGATAACAATTTGGATATTTCTTTACCAAAAAGAAATTTTAATAATATTAAAATTAAGCATACATTTGATCGAAAACGTTATTTAAATTATTATCCATAATGTGTAAATTTGTATCAAGATTAAAAAATCTGAAGTAAGTAAATTGTTAGTAGTTTCAAAATAAGTAATTAAATTGAAGATTTTTTTAAGAGATTAAAAAATACAATCGACTAGTGATAATTCAAAGTTGAAGGGACCTATGAAAAATTCGAATTATCAAGAAGGGTAGGAAAAAACTCCCAAAATACACGAAGAGAAATTTTTTTTTCTAACAGATTTAAATTGGAAATTACGTAATGAAACAACAATTATACAGAAGTATAAAGTTATTTTGAAGTATTTTTAAAAAGTACATATTGTGTACAGCATAAATATTAAACAGAAGTTAAAAGTCCTGTATTAAAAGAATACATCTATATATATAAAGGAGAAAAGCGACTCACTGACTGACTGACTAATCACGATATCTCTGGAACTATTCAACCTACATACTTGAAATTTGGTAGACATGTTCCTTTCATAGAGTAGACATCAGCTAAGAACGGATTTTCCGAAATACGAAACGCAAGGGGCGTTACGGGGGTTAAGGGGCGTTATAAATAATTGTTTCCATGTTTAAACTACTCAATGTACAATTTTGAAATTGGGTTAGCAGATTCCTTTCATACAGTAGAGATCCGCTACAAAATGAGTTTGGTGAAAATCGTCCCCCAAGTGGCGTTGCAGGGGCTTAGGGGGCGTTATAGATAATTATTTTCATTTTTAAACTATTAGACGCACAGTCTTTATATTTGATAAATAGATTTCTTTCATAGAGTAGAGATCAGCTATAAGAAGGTTTTGTGAAAACAGGCCTCTAAGTGGCGTTGCGGAGGATTAAGTGGCGTAATAGATAAATATTTTCGTTTTTAAACTACTTGACCTACCTGTTTGAAAATTGGTAGGAATGTTTCTTTCATGGAGTACATATCCGTTACAAAACGGGTTTGGGGAAAATTGACCCCCAAGGGGTGTTGCGGGGGGTTAAGAGCAGATATAAGTAATTATTTCTATTTTTAAACTATTAGACGCACAGTCTTGAAATTTGGTGAGCAGATTCCTCTCATAGGATAGAGATACACTACAAAATGTGTTTTGGGAAAATAGACCCCTAGGTAGCGTTGCGGGGTTCAAGAGGCGTTATTGATAATTTTTTTGCATTTTTAATTTATTGGACGCACAAATTTTGCTAAGCAGATTCCTTTCATAGAGTGCAATTCCCCTACAAAATGGGTTTTGTGAAAACAGACACCGAAGTGGCGTTGCGGGGTCTCAAGTGGCCTTATAGATAATTATCCCCATTTTAAAACTATTAGACGTACAGTCTTGAAATTTGATAAGCAGATTCCTTTCGTAGAGAACCGCTACAAAATGGGTTTTGCGAATATCAACTACCAAGTTTAATTTCGGGAGATTAAGAGGCGTAATCTCGATAAATATTTCCATTTTTAAACTATTTGATCATCCTGCTTGAAAATTGGTAGGCATGTTTCTTTCATGGAATATAATTCCTCTAACAAAGAGTAAAACGAAAATTGACCCCTAAGGATGGTTGCGAGGGATCAAGAGGAGTTACAGAAAAATATTCCTGTTTTTAATTGTTAGACCCATATACTTGAAATTTTTTAAGCATGTTTTTTTGTTGAATAGGGATGTAATTTAAGAATGTATTTTAAGTAAATCAAGTTCTGCGGATGGGTGCAGGGTTACTGGGACGTATTGACAAAAAAAAATTACTTTTTTCGAGCTACAAGGACTATAATAATGAAATTTGGTTTGCATTTTTCTTTGTTGAATTGAAATCCGCTAAGAGAGGTTATTTTGGAAAACGGCTCTCAACACACGGGATTACGGGGTATTGATAGTAAAACTTTTGTTTTTTTTTCTGTTTGATTTAGACTTGAAATTTGGCTTGCATGTTCAATTTACGGAGTAGAGATCCACCGCGAAAATTGGTTTTGCGGGAATCCACTTGGTTTTTTTGGGTTACGAAAGAGCAAACATCATTCTATACTTCAATTTTAGAGATTTTTAGAAAATACAAATTAGATGAGTTATGCCCTTTTATTTATCAAGAGTGACAGTTACAGGTCTAAATATATTTTTCGATACAATCGAATTCTTAATGCTAGGACTTAGATATCAATAATTTATACATATATATAAGCAGTAAAAATTTATAAAACATCATGAAATACCCAGTGAAGCGGGCGGGTAACAGCTAGTACTGTATATAATTAATTTTGTTTTGACGAAAGAAATCTGTTACCTTTTTTTTTTGTTTTTGTTTTTTTATGGCATTCAATCTAACTTTGTCAGTAGATTTTTCTAAAATAAATGACGCTTGAAAAAGGTCGGGATCAACATGATTTGAAGGAAAAAGTTGCCTAGTTTATTTAGAGACACGTTAGCTTCTGTCAGAGTTATCGGAGTCATCTCCGATAGTCATCAAAGAGGTTACGTTACAGGGGAGACAAGTAGGAAAATATAACACAAAACAAATTAAGCTCCAACCTGTTTGCTACAGTACTCTACATGATAGTGTTTGAATTGTGTCAAGAGTTTTATTAAATCACTTCGAATTATCGCATGTTGTAGTTTGGTCGGCTACACATATTTTACTTCGAAATACGTAGTGTACCAAAACGTATTGTTTTAGTTCGAAATATCAAGAGTTTGTCTAGGGTATGAGCATATACTTCGAATTAGCGAGAAGTTTGTATTATCGAA
This sequence comes from Trichonephila clavata, assembly GCA_019973975.1. NCBI lineage: Eukaryota > Metazoa > Arthropoda > Arachnida > Araneae > Nephilidae > Trichonephila > Trichonephila clavata. The sequence continues at coordinate 58,923 of BMAO01002407.1, forward strand.
AATTTGAATTACCTTGAGTCGCGCGACTGTATATAAAAATTTAACTCCTGGTAGATATATGCCACACAAAAAAAACCCACAAAAAATACGACTACTATTCTCTTATACATAACTCAGATTTATAAAAGAAATTATTGTTCTGACATTTATTATATCAAATATTTTTTATCTCCGTGAACATATATATATACGTACATATTTCCTTGATCATTGTAATAACTTTTATTATATTATTTTCTAATATCACTTCTATAAATTGTTGCCTAGGAAAGATTAACATTCTATCAAAATGATTCTAGACATGTTAAGTTATAAAAAGTAACAAAGTATTCTGCTAAAAATTGACAAAATTTTATGAAATGTATCATGTGGTGATTTTGTCTTTAATATACTCCAAAGTAATCACTTAATTAAATATATATAATACTACTGAAACTATTAAAACAACTCTGAAAGGTATTATTGTACATAATCATTTTCTATAACTAAATTTTAACTGTCCCATCTCTTTGAATTGAAAAATTCTTCAAATGTCATGCAACTCCTTGAAAATTGCATCATATTAAATGTATAATCTAAACAAGTGAGGTCAAACTACGGCCAACTTACAGATTCTACTTGATCCGTCGTAATTTTTTTCTTCAATTTATATATAAATGCTTAGTAAGTAACAAATAACAAAGAGAGTGGGTTTTTTTTCCATATACACAAAATTTGTTTATAGAAATTTAAATATTTTCTGCACATAAAGTATAGTTCCGAAAATGTTCGGATTTGTGAAATATTTAGCCCGTACTAATAAAAATACATAAAAATTAATAAAACACGCTTAATTGCTTTTATATTTAATTTGAAAAATTTGATATATAAAACAAGAATTGCGAGAAGTCAAAACTGCATGCATTGCATTTTGCTGTTAAACAATTTTCAAATGTATCAATTTTTAGACTTTATTGCCTTTTATAATAAACTGCAATCCACAATACCAATTTCTTTAGCCCGAATTTTTTTTAAAAAATCTTATCACTGATCTAAACCATATTAGCCAAGCTGCATTATGTTTCTGGGACAGTAGGCGACTATGTTACGGGACATGACAAAACCTGTAGCAACAAGAGAGCATACTTTCCATTGACTGATCGACTGCTTTCGGGTCTTTTCTTAAATTAACTGTACAAAGTACATTTTCAACGATAAACCATCGAACAAAGACCAGTTTAAACCCCTATCGGCGTCGAAATATATAGAAAGGACATTCATTTCCTGGAGCCAAGATGCCGCCATACAATCACACAAAACCTGATATGAAAGGATACTTACCATCGCGTCGCTTCTTGCCACAATTCACTACCCAACAAAAGACTTGAGCCAACGCCTTTGACGCCAGGCCCAAGCTTTTATAATCGTGCTGAACAGCACAAGCCTTCTATTTTCTGCGCGTGCCGACAGTAGCCCTCGTGATTATCCGATACTTCTGTTGGTCATGATTTGATTATGGTCATTAAGTAGAAAACCACAAGGTGTGTGATGCCTAATAGGGTTGCCAATAATGGACTGAATTCGAATAACATAATGACTATGAAATAGTGGTTAGGATATAAGAAGGAAATCCAGATTATAATTGCGGAAATAGTTCTAAAATCGATTTTTTATAAATATAATTAAATATTTTCAGTAGACTAGTCCAGTGAAATGTATAAAAAAGACAGTTAGGTTTAGCGAATTCGAGCAACATCGTAATTATTTTTAAAAATCCATCATTAAGATTATAATTCATATTATATCTGATGAGAAATAATCCATAGCTCCGTGCTATCACTCATTATGTAAAGACAATAGATATTTGAATTGTAATGATTCGCGTTCTAATTCATAGTGTATCTGATGTGAAAATTAAAAGTAGCAATGACCTGACTTAAATAACTAAATTCAGAAGGTGCGATAGAGCTTACTCGGAGTTATCTCTATCAATTTGACTCTGAATTATCAATTATAAATAAAATACGTCGATGCCATTATCAGTTAGCATCATTTATCTAATAATGAATACAATATCATCAATAGTTGCACAAATAATATGTTGATTTATTAAGTCATATATTTTGAACTTTTTACGAGTAATGACTCGAAATTAATAGATGCAAGGTGAACCTAGGCGCGTAGGTAAAGGGTATTCCAAGTCCGAGAAAGTCATCTTTCGCACCCCCTCCTAACAACTGACAATAAGGATAAATAACATAATGTTTTTTCAATTGTATAAAAGGATGTAACAGCAAATGTGTGTGTATGGGTGTTAAGTCGTATGGATTTTGATGAATAGATCTTCTGGATCCCTTATTAATTATGAAAATAATACATACCAAAAAAGGCATTAAAAACGCCTAAATCAATGCTCGAATCAAAGACTAATATGAAGTTATTATCAGATTTAATGATCTACATACAAGCTCTAATCTATAGAATTATAAATACCTATTTATAGTTAATTTGTTAATTTGAAATATTTTATCTTTATCTATTATTTTTAATAATATTTCGCTCAGTATTACAAACAGAAGGGGAGAAAGTTAACCAGCCATAAAACTAGTTAAGCTTTATTTTTATATTAAGTTAAAAGCTGTCCACGGTCAGCCTTAATTATAGTACTGCAGCATTCGTTAAGTTTCCAATATCTGTATGACTTTTTTTTTATCTTTAATGTGTAAGTCATTTCAATTTCTCCAGCAGAGATTATTATAAATACATATATATGTTATAGTTTCCTGAAACATATATTACTTATCATACAAATTATTTTATAGCGACAACAAGTTGTCACCTGCTTCTGCTTTTTTTTTTTCCTTTTAAAAATAGTTCCACGTGTATCTAATATATAATGTTAGTTTGAAGCCTAAGCACAGTATTATAAATTTGTAATGATGTCTAACAAGAACTAGGCTATATGTAAATAATTCTAACTTTTTTTTAATTCAATACATTTACATGATGTGCACCAATTCACAAGTCTACAATCAATAAGAGATGTCTATTGCTCTAAATAACACAGTGTACACATACCTTTTCGTGTAGCCTAAGCAATTCGAAATTTCCTTCAGGACAAAAAATCGTGTTAATTCGATACACAAGCACCTCAAAAATAACAAAGTAATTACACAGACTTTCCGTCGTAAAGTAACGGAAGTTATTTGCGGCTACCTGAACGGTGATATGTATTACGAAGACCACGCCCATTTTACCTGAGGCTACGGGCATCAGTCCGTATGATAAATGTAAGTGTCGCGCGTGTTAGCTAGCCGAAGATAATTTTGTGCACCCCTTAGAAACGATAATTCCAAGGGGAACTTTAGATAGGCAACGGACCCCCACCTCAACGACGTATCCTGTAATTTTGCTTTAGCTTTTTTGTTCTGGATGTATTTAATGCTTAAATTATACTCTGACATTGAAAAAACTACCACATATTTATGATTATCACTAGCATACCCATAGTTATCGATAGAGAAGGTTATTAATAACCGATCGGAAAATAGTGGCCAGTTATTAACGTTTCTTAACTGCATTATCAAAGGTATATATCTCCTTGATTAGTACTTAAAAACGACAATATTCTCTTGTTCATCTATCAAGAGAGACATTATTCTGGAATAAGTTTAGAAATATGAACCAGACAGTTGGTTTGGTTATGACCAATATTCTCATTATAGGTATAAACCAATACATAATTATGTATGAAATTCTTCGATAAGGGAATATCGTAGGTTGTTTTAATTAGAAGGATTTAATTGGGGTCTGCAATCTTATAATGTGGCACGAGCGAAGTTCTGTTACGATAAAATGAGGACAAAATGTTATGTTAAAATTATTGGGAACGATATTTTAAGAGTAGATATTCTCATTGCATATATTTAAATAAAAACGGCATTGGATATTTAATTATAGGACACTCAGGGACATACACAGTAGGATGGCTAGAATTTTTTTTTTCAGAATTTAAAAACCTATCAATGCGGAAAATATGTTCTCTGGTACAGTAAAACCTGTTTTTGTGAGGTCCTTTTTTATGCGATTTGTTTCGTGCGATTTTTATTTTTGTGTGATTTTTTTATGCGGTTATGAATTTCAAAGGCTTTAGTACTACTGTAATATTTTCTATCAATGAAAATATACACACTTCAAGACGCTCTGTTCATTAGTTATAAACAGTCTCTGGACAATGCACGTTCAATTGCTTTTTCTCAAAGCACTAGCAGCACGCGCTTCATTGAAGACGAAAACTTGCAATGTGTGACAGTGACATTATCAATCATTTAATAGATTATGAAGACAGATAAGAAAAGCCGGGTTCTTTGAGAGCGGATAAAATACATGCTGGGATCCAGCTTTCCAACAAATCGGAAAAGTATTTTCTTAAATATAATATATACCAATTCCGAAAGGAGTTTGAAGTTCCAAAACGATCTTCGATCATACATTTCTGGTTATAGTGACGTTTATAAGCAACTGACCAACCCACCGTCGTTGTAAAAACTTATCACTTATTTTATGGTGTCAAAAAATAAATGAATTCAAATCGTATCTTAAAGAAGGATGAAAGCGATTTTGAACTAATTCCTCACAGAAAGATGCGCGATTTGGATTACGTTGAATAGCAGTGAATTAATTATGCTTGTGCATTTTGAAAACATCTCCATGTATACAATGATAAATGAAATGCTTTTAAAATGTTTCCATGTGTAATTTAACTATTAATTTTGCTTGCAAGTACTTTATCATAAATTTCGTAAATAATTGATATATTTTCTAAATGCGACTCTTTTTATGCGGTCCCTCTCCATCGCATAAAAAAAATTTCTATAGTATCTACAAAGTTGTTTGTATTTATGAAATTTTTGAATATTTCTTTTTGTGCGGTTTCTTTTTATGCGGTCCCTATCAACCGCACAAAAACAGGTTTTGCTGCGCATAGCTATAAATGAATATAAAATAAAAAGTTAATTTTATTTTTTAAAGTGTTACAAGGGGAATGAATCTAGATATTTGAGCTTTTTTTACTGGCAAAAAAATCAAAGTAATTTTCATTACAGAAATACAAAGGTATTATAGCACTTTTTTAACATTTATTGCGACGAGAGAAAATTTCATAAGTAGTTATAAGAATAAAATATAATGTACATTTAACAGATTCTTTACTATTAAATTTTAAAGAAAAACTTTCCGTCGAAATGACAGTGAACAATAAATTGAAAGATGGAAAAAAAGCTTGGATCGAACTGACTTTACGGTTCGGAGAGAGAGAGAGAGAGAGCTGGAGTTATGAAATGGTGCGCACAAAAAATGTACATTGCATTATTCACTAATTTTGGTTACGTATATTGTAGAAAAATAATTGTATTTTGAGTCTAAAATCATCTAACTTTATCCAAATCAGGAGCTCTTGAACTTTTCAGGGTGGCGACCCCATAAGCATTGGATAAAGTTCAAACACGCTTGGGTACTTCTATATATGTTATATTTGAGGTACATTATTTGCAGTATTATTGTTTTAATGATAAACATCCTCAATAAGTTTCTCCATTGAATATGATAGCGAAATTTTAACTAATAAAATAAAAATAAAAATATTTTTAATGTAATTACACGGTAAATTATACATAAACTATAATCTGTTTATTAAGTGTAGTCCTTTTTTGAGTTTACTTCTGAGATCATCAGCCTTTATTAATAATGGTATATGCAAGATTTCAGTATCAATGGGAAGGATGTGCCTGTTTATTTTTAATTATGTTATTAAATCTTGGAATAATAATCGACACACTGCCGGATGAAGTACCTCCTCAATATTCTTTAGATCTGATAGATACTTTTATTTTATATTTGCTGAAGATGAAAATATCATTTGCATATGAATAAATTGTGGAAGAAGTTAAAAGATACTGTTGTCAATAAAAATAATAAATTATTATTATTATTAAGGGCGAACAAGTTATTTTATGCAAAAAAAAAAAGATACATCAAATATTCTAAA
>BMAO01002408.1:0-20604 GCA_019973975.1 Trichonephila clavata
AAAGCTTTTATTTAACTTACAGATGTATGTATGTATGTATGTATGTATGTATGTAATTTGTTCGGGTGGAATCGTGCAACTCAATTTTGAAGCTGATATATTCCTCCCATTGAGCTGAAATTTTTGTATACACGTTTAGTTTGGATGACAATGCATGTTTTGACCATTTATATTCCGATATTGCAATTAATTAAAAAGATATTAATTAAAAACGTTAAACTAATTTTGGGCGCCAACTGGATATATTTGCATTGTTGTAATAATTTTATTGTTACAACAATGAAAAAGTTGGCATCGAAAATCGGTTTTCAGCCAAACTGGAATTTCATAACGTTGCGCTATTGACTGTATTAATTAACTTTGTCTGAAAAATAATTACATTTCTACAACGTAAAAATAATCTAATTTCTACAACGTATGCAATTTTTTTACAAATTTCTATCTATTTTCTTGGATTTAAATTCAAAACAAAAAAGTAGAGCTATTTTTCAAGTAGATTGGAACATTGTATACCTTTCTCAACGCTGCCAAGTTAAACTGAGATGGAGTATTGAAGAAACTCTTTAAATAATTTATCTAACTTTAATCTATGAAACTCAGACAAAAAATAATTACAGAATCGGAAAGATCATTTTTTTATGTATCTTACCCATCAAAAGGAATCCGCTAGGAAAACAATAAGAGAAAAATATTATCTAGAAATGCAATATATTTTCGATTAAAAAAAATAATTTTATAATAAAATGAAGGAATTTTTTAAAGAAACTTTCTAATTTTAAGCCTACAAGTAATTTAAATATACCTCATTTTTTCACCAGTAATCTAAACACACACTACGACATGTGTCCTTAAATTTAATTACAAATAGAATCTGTTAATTTTATTTGAATTTAATTATTGATTTTTTCAAAATCAAGTTTCTAAAGATGATCTGAGCAATTAAAAAAATAGATTCTTACGTAGAAGATATTCAATGTGCAGCAAAAAATTATCATTATTTGATAAAACTTTCTTTTTTGATTACAAAATGCGTTTTGAGTCTTAAGCATTTTATTGATTAACTAGCTGTTACCCGCCCGCTTCGCTGGGAATTTCATGATGTTTTATAAATTTTTACTGCTTATATATATGTATAAATTATTCATATCTAAGTCCTGCATTAAGAATTCGATTGTATTGAAATATATACTTATACCTATAACTGTCGCCTGTTGATAAAAAAAAAGGGGCAGAACTCATCTAATTTGTGTTTTCTAAAAATCTCTAAAATTGAAGCATAGAATGATGTTTGCTCTTTCGTAACCCAAAAACCAAGTGGATTCCCGCAAAACCAATTTTCGGTGGATCTCTACGCCGTAAATTGAACATGCAAGCCAAATTTCAAGTCTAAATCTAACAGAAAAAAAAACAAAAGTTTTACTATCAATATCTCAGTAATCCCGTTGAGAGCCGTTTTCCAAAATAACCGCTCTTAGCGGATTTCAACTCAACAAAAGAAAAATGCAAACCAAATTTCATTATTATAGTCCTTGTAGCTCGAAAAAGTAATTTTTTTGTCAATACGTCCCAGTAACCCCCTGCTCCCCCCAGGACTTGATTTCCATAAAAAACATTCTTAGTGAATCCCTATTCAACAAAAGAAACATGCTTAACAAATTTCAAGTATATGGGTCTAACAATTAAAAACAGGAATTTTTTTCTGTAACTCCTCTTGACCCCTCGCAACCCTCCTTGGGGGTCAATTTTCGTTTTACTCTTTGTTAGAGGAACTCTATTCCATGAAAGGAACATGCCTACCAATTTTCAAGCAGGATGATCAAATAGTTTAAAATGGAAATATTTATCAATTACACCTCTTAATCTCCCGAAATTAAACTTAGTAGTTCATATTCGCGAAACCCATTTTGTAGCGGTTCTGTACTTTACGAAAGGAATCTGCTTATCAAATTTCATGACTGTACGTCTAATAGTTTAAAAATGGGGATAATTATCTATAACGCCACTTGAGCCCCCGCAACGCCACTTCTGGATCTGTTTTCACAAAACCAATTTTGTAGGGGAATTGCACACTATGAAAGGAATCTGCTTAGCAAAATTTGAAGACTGTGCGTCCAATAAATAAAAAAATGAAAAAAAAATTATCAATAACGCCCCTTGAACCCCCGCCACGCGGCCTAGGGGTCGATTTTCACAAAACACATTTTGTAGTGTATCTCTATCCTATGAGAGGAATCTGCTTACCAAATTTCAAACTGTGCGTCTAATAGTTTAAAAATAGAAATAATTATTTATATCTGCCTTTAACACCCCGCAACACCCCTTGGGGGTCAATTTTTCCCAAACCTGTTTTGTAGCGGATATTTACTCCATGAAAGAAACATTCCTACCAATTTTCAAGCAGGGAGGTGAAGTAGTTTAAAAACGAAAATATTTATCTAGTACGCCACTAAATCCCGCGCAACGCCATTTAGAGATCTGTTTTCACAAAACCTTCTTATAGCTGATCTCTACTCTATAAAAGAAATCTACTTATCAAATATAAAGACTGTGCATCTAATAGTTTAAAAATGGAAATAATTATCTATAACGCCCCTTAAGTCCCGCAATGCCACTTGAGGGCAATTTTCACGAAACCCATTTTGTAGCGTATCTCTACCCTATGAGAGGAATGTACTTACTAAGTTTCAAGACTGTACGTCTAATAACTTAAAAATCGGAATTTCTGACGCCCCTTAAACCCCCGCAAACAATTGCTGCTAATTTGAAATTACAAACAGACACTTCAATTTTATTTATTTGTATAGATATAGATTGGGATTATAATAACTATTGTTTAAATGTGACTAAAAATGTAAAAAAAAAAAAAAAAGAAAGGATTAAAACTAACCGTAAAACTTATCAATTTTTTGTTTCTTGCATTGCTTTTTGCTTATGAAGCCTTGATTTATTATTTTTAAAAGTGCATCCGAAACAGCCGATGCTCTACTTAACTGAACAGTGAGATAACTATCCAAAAAAAAAATTACGGCACGTGTCAGCGTATTATCATGTGCGCGTAACACTATTATGTCTCATGAAGGCCATCGGTCGCCAGTAACCAAAACAACGACTTCATTAGCTCAGCTTGGCGTTCAATTTGGCGTTCATCTTGACATTCAGTTTCACGTTCACCCGTATAGTTCCCGTTCCCGTAAGAATACGGGAATAAAATATAGCCTATGTTACTCCCCGTTAATGTAGCTTTCCATTACAGAAAGAATTTTTAAAATCGCACCAGCCGTTTCCGAGATTAGCCGGAACAAACAGACAGACTGACAGACAGACTGACAGACAGACTGACAGACAGACAGACAAAAATTTTAAAAATTGGTTTTTTGTTATGAATACCGTATATACTTTTAGTGCATTAAGTAAAAAGCTGCTAATTTGAAATTACAAACAGACACTTCAATTTTATTTATTTGTATAGATACAAATATTTAAATGCCTTTTGAAGTTTTTTAATAAATAACTAAAGTTTTCTTCTAATGTGTTAGAGAAATATATCCCTTATCTTCAAAATATGTCAAATAAATAATATATTCTTTAAGTTTTTCAAAAATAGTCAAAATTTTAATTAAACATTTAATAACTTTGTCATTTATGAAGATAATCTCACTAAACCTTTTTTTTTTTTCGTGTGTAGAACAATGTTACCCAAAATCTGCACGAAGATTGAAAAAATTGCTTAAAAATTACGGATTTAAAAAAATTGTGTTTTTAGTCTAATACCATTTTGCGAGAATTAATTCAGCTAAACCAGGGATGGCGAACCAGCTTTCAATGAGTTGAACAGGCTGAGAAACCTGTCCAGCGATAACTAAAAAGTAAAAAATAAATTAAATGTAAAAAAACTTTTTTAAGAACAAGCTTTTATTTAAACGCGCTAAAAAGAATAAAATAAACTTTTCCTTTAAAACTTTTTTTACTATCAACTTATAACGTCATTACACAATTTATATGATATAAAAGCTTGTCGCAATGTTTAAGTACTCATATTTACTTAGTTTGAATTTTTTAAACCAAAATCAATCAGGTCAAGTTATTTATTTTACTTGTTTATCTACTCAGGTATATCTCGCGACATGCTTTTATACCATATAAATTGTGTAATGACGTTATAAGTTGATAGTAAAAAAAGTTTTAAAGGAAAAGTTTATTTTATTCTTTTTAGCGCGTTTAAATAAAAGCTTGTTCTTAAAAAAGTTTTTTTACATTTAATTTATTTTATTTACATTTTTAGTCACATTTAAACAATAGTTATTATAATCCCAATCTATATCTATACAAATAAATAAAATTGAAGTGTCTGTTTGTAATTTCAAATTAGCAGCAATTGTTTGCGGGGGCGTTGGAAATTCCGATTTTTAAGTTATTAGACGTACTGTCTTGAAACTTAGTAAGTAGATTCCTCTCATAGGGTACAGATACGCTACAAAATGGGTTTCGTGAAAATTGCCCTCAAGTGGCGTTGCGGGACTTAAGGGGCGTTATAGATAATTATTTCCATTTTTAAACTATTAGACGCACAGTTTTTATATTTGATAAGTAGATTTCTTTTATAGAGAAGAGATCAGCTATAAGAAGGTTTTGTGAAAACAGACCTCTAAATGGCGTTGCGGGGGATTTAGTGGCGTACTAGATAAATATTTTCGTTTTTAAACTACTTCACCTCCCTGCTTGAAAATTGGTAGGAATGTTTCTTTCATAGAGTAAATATCCGCAACAAAACAGGTTTGGGAAAAATTGACCCTCAAGGGGTGTTAAGGGCAGATATAAATAATTATTTCCATTTTTAAACTATTAGACGCACAGTTTGAAATTTGGTAAGCAGATTCCTCTCATAGGATAGAGATACACTAAAAAATGTGTTTTGTGAAAATCGACCTCTAGGCCGCGTTGCGGGGGTTCAAGGGGCATTATTGATAATTTTTTTTTTGCATTTTTAATTTATTGGACGCATAGTCTTCAAATTTTGCTAAGCAGATTTCTTTCATAGTGTGCAATTCCCCTACAAAATTGGTTTTGTGAAAACAGACCCAGAAGTGGCGTTGCGGGGGCTCAAATGGCGTTATAGATAATTATCCCCATTTTTAAACTATTAGACGTACAGTCTTGAAATTTGATAAGCAGATTCCTTTCGTAAAGTAGAGAACCGCTACAAAATGGGTTTCGCGAATATCAACTACTAAGTTTAATTTCGAGAGATTAAGAGGCGTAATTGATAAATATTTCCATTTTAAACTATTTGATCATCCTGCTTGAAAATTGGTAGGCATGTTCCTTTCATGGAATAGAGTTCCTCTAACAAAGAGTAAACCGAAAATTGACCCCCAAGGAGGGTTGCGAGGAGTCAAGAGGAGTTACAGAAAAAAAATTCCTGTTTTTAATTGTTAGACCCATATACTTGAAATTTGTTAAGCATGTTTCTTTTGTTGAATAGGGATTCACTAAGAATGTATTTTAAGCAAATCAAGCTCTGGGGGGTGCAGGGGGTTACTGGGACGTATTGACAAAAAAATTACTTTTTTCGAGCTACAAGGACTATAATAATGAAATTTGGTTTGCATTTTTCTTTTGTTGAGTTGAAATCCGCTAAGAGCGGTTATTTTGGAAAACGGCTCTCAACGGGATTACTGAGATATTGATAGTAAAACTTTTGTTTTTTTTTCTGTTAGATTTAGACTTGAAATTTGGCTTGCATGTTCAATTTACGGCGTAGAGATCCACCGAAAATTGGTTTTGCGGGAATCCACTTGGTTTTTGGGTTACGAAAGAGCAAACATCATTCTATGCTTCAATTTTAGAGATTTTTAGAAAACACAAATTAGATGAGTTCTGCCCCCCTTTTTTTTATCAACAGGCGACAGTTACAGGTATAAGTATATTTTTCAATACAATCGAATTCTTAATGCAGGACTTAGATATCAATAATTTATACATATATATAAGCAGTAAAAATTTATAAAACATCATGAAATTCCCAGCGAAGCGGGCGGGTAACACAGCTAGTATATATATATATATATATATATATATATATAATCTTTATATATAAAATATACGTGTCACAGTGTTTGTCCGCGATGGACTCCGAAACTACTAAACGGATCATAATATAATTTTGCATACTGTGTGTCATTTCGTCCAACTTAAAACATAGGATGGTTTTTATTTCAATTAATCACACCATAATTTTTTTATTGCCGGAAATATGAAGAATTCGGAAAACACGTATCCAGATTCCCATAAGGGAATAATCGCAAAATGTGGCATTGCTCATGTGTCTGTGGAAGCAGATATTGCAAACCAAAATGCACGAAAATTAAGTGCTTGGCGTATTTCGGGGTGTGAAATCCGATTTTTGAGTCAGGTTCCAAAATTAACCGTAACTTTGCCGGATAAAGCCGGCTGACCGTATTTTAGACACCATAACAGGGGCTTACATTAAAAGCCTTGAATCGTGAAAACTTGGACCCTGGTGTACTTCAAAATGGAAAATCCGAATCTGATATCCAGTCTGAGAAATAACTGTAATTTTGCTGGATAATTCAGGACGACCCTAATGCCCCTTCCAGGGACTGAACTTGCAGACTCAGGGGAACAAAAGTAATTTCCAGTTGTATCTAGGGGCGGGAAACGGTAATTTGATATTATATTTCAGAAACTCCACTAAACTTACCGGATATTGTCTGAACTAGGAGAAAAGGCAAATGATTCGAGTCCCGCGTCCGGATTTTTATTCTCTCTAGCGACTGAACTTGCTCGCGCTGGAGCATCAAAAGTCAGCTCCGTGTGCAGTTCGGAGTGTGAAATGAGAATCTGAAATTGAATTTTAGGAGTTTCAATAACTTTTCCGGATAATGCCAGTCAACTGTATTTTAGACACACCGTAACAGGGGTTTGCCTTAAAAGCCTTGGATCGTGAAAGCTTGGACCCTGGTGTATTTCAAAACGGATAATCCGAATCTGATATTCAATCTGAGAAATAACAGTAACTTTGCCGGATAATTCAGGATGACCGTCTTTTACGCAAACCGGGGCAGGAGCTCACCCTTAAAGTCTTGGAGCGGGAAAAATGTATTCCTGGTGTAATTTGAGATGGTTTAAGCAAGTCTGAAATCGAAATATAGAAATTCCTGTATTTTTGCCGGATAATGTCGGGGGATCGGAATATTCTCGGGCAGCAGTACCAGCCTAACTTGCCAACCTAGAGACGCAAAAAGTGGATCTTGATTGTATTTCGGAACTGCCGATCCGAATAATCTCAATCCAATTCAAGATAATCTCATATTTACGTCAAATAATGCCAGACGAAAGTATTTTGCACGAAATGTGGAAGTGGCTTGCTTTAAAATTCTTGAAGAGAGAGAAATTCTTTCCTGGTGTTTTTCTGGATGAGAAACAAGATTAATATGAAATCGGATTTTAGAAACTCCCGTAACTTTGCCGGATAATGCCGGCCGACCATAATGTCCCCCTTCAGAGACTGAACCTGCAGGAGCAGGGACGTCGAAAGTGGATACCGAGTGCTTCTCGGGGTGGGAACGAGAATCTGGATACGGATTCCAAAAGCTTCCGTAAATTTTCTGGATATTGCTGGAATGAGGTCAAATGGCTTTGAGTTCGAGTTCCACACTTCTGGATTTTCATTCCCTATAGCAACTAAACTTTCAGGTGCAGTTGTGCGAAAGTATGATTGCAATAAGAAATTGCATCTTCAGGCATTGTTTTCACTTTGTTAGATGGAAAAACTGCACATTCCGCATCAGCTGCCATTGGACATTCATAAAATACAAGATGCAATGTGTACCATTGAAAAAAAAAAATGTTGATTGGTTACAGTATTGTAAATGAATTCAATCAGGGTTAGGGATAAGTGTACCATGATCCATAAACATTCACTCAAAGCATTACATAGAGCTTTACAAGAATTAATTGGCAACGAGAAAATATTCGGTGTTGCTGTTGTTGCTACTGTCTGGTGATTTCCGACAAACATTAACAGCCATTATATGCTCTACTTTTGCTTATGAGATTAACGCTTGTTTAAAACAATCGTTTTTATGGCGAAACGTGGAAACACTTCGACTGACCATAAACACACGAGTACATTTGCAAGATCATCAATCTGAGCAAATATTTCCTAACCAACTACTGAATATTTTAAACGGTGAAGAACTTCATCCCAATACATAATGCATGAAATAAACAGACGATTTCTGTAATGTTCTTTAGGTAAAAAGGAACTGATTGAGAGTGTCTTTCCGGATATACTGTATAATTATCTAGATCATTATTGCCTCCTTAATCCTGTTACTTAATCAGAAAAAATGTTGATACTGTGATGAAATAAACTTCCAGACACAGGGTTGTTGCCAATTGATCCAGCGCCTTTTAAACCAATCAAAACTATTGTTGATGAAAACAAAACCGTAAATTTTCCAACCAATTTTTTAATTCTCTAGATGTATCAGGAATGTCACCACATAATCTTCGGTTGAATCCCTGGTTATTATCTGCGTAACTTAAATTCACCTAGATATTGCAACGGTGCACGTTTGATCATCAAAAGAATTATACCGGAAATTTCTTGAAGCAAACATTTTGACTGTAAAGTTTAAGCGAAAATTCGATTCTGCTACTCTGGAATCTGTTGCCACGTATTCCACTGATACATTCAGAATCTCCAATACCATTCAAAAGGCTACGATTCCTGATTCGTTTGGCTTTCGTGATGACCAAAAATGAATCTGAACCCAAACAATATTCATTTGATACTTGGACTCAGAAAATCCATGTTTCTCGAAAGTGCAACTAGATATTACATTCTCACGTTAGTGGAAACCATTGAATTTATTTGAGTGAGCAAAAGACTGGTTACCAAAAAATATTGTGCACCGATTAGCGATTATATATATATATATATAATTTGTTGTTATACCTTAAAATGATAAAAATAATTTTAAAAATTGCAAAGAATCAACATTATTCTCCACATTTATAAAATTAAATCTTCGTATGTTGTTACTTAACGACTTCTATAGTAATTCATGCAAAAAACTACACTCAAATAGGAGATGAATGAAACGCAAAATTAAAATAATTTGTTTTATACTTTATTTCAACCCTCTAAAATTATAAACGAAGATTAATTTGATTGCATTGAATAGCTTAGGATAATATTGAACTCTAACGTATTAAAACAAAGCCACAGCAACGCGTGGCCGGGTCAGCTAGTATATACATATATATATATATATACCGTATCGTAGCAAAATAAGTGATCCTTCCCATTCTGTAATTATTCTTTGTCTGATTTTGGAAGGAAAAGAGAATGATGGTAATTTTAAGAAAGAAGAAAAAGTAGTCCTTCTTCCTTCCGACAGCAAATTTCTCTCCTCACATACACACACATAATATTCCCATACCGTGGGCGTTATATGAAAATCGTTTTTTTTTTTAAGAGTTAACTCCAAAAACATAAAAATTATATATTGAATTATTTAATTTAGAATTACTGGTGAAAAATAAAATAGAGGCGGAAAATTTGAATCCGTAAGCTACTCAATTGAGGCGTAATTTTGAAATCACACCAAATACCTTATGTTATCGCCAAAACTTTTAGAAATTTTAACAACTATTTCGCCAATAAATCCGTAGCGTCAAATATAATTATTATCTTCGCTTGATAAAAAAATAATTTCGTCTTAAAATTGCAGAAAAAAGACATTGTAATACAGCAGGAAATTCGTAAACATCGTGCGATAATACTATCAGAACGTTGCCAAAACTACAAAACAAAATTTGAGTTGCTTCAAGAATAATTTTTTAAGAAATGATTTATTAGAAAAAATAATCCTAATTAGTTATCAAAGAACAGAAAATGGATAAATATGGCAATCAATAAACATAACTGTAGTAAAAATATGCAATAATCCCAAAAAACTGGGTGTAATGTATAATTTTTCGCATTCAAAGAGAAACGTGACATCATAACACCGAAAAATCACTTAAAAAATAAAATTTTAAAAAATTTAGAGTGAATTTGGAAATTTTAGGGAAAATGGTCCAAGACTTTCGGAGATTAGTGGCTTTGAACAAAAAAAAAAAAAACATTTACATTATTATTTAAACAGATGCAATCAATTTTTCCTTATCGTTTTTAAAGGGACATGGTACGATTGAAGCAAAAAAATTTCATTTAAGGATTTTCAAAAAATTTTTGGTTACATTCTATGTAAAACAGATTTTGTGCTCAAAATTTCATAAAATCTGGCCTTTACATTTTAAAGAAAAAACTTAAAATTTGTGATTTTAAAATGCTACTCCTACAAAAATTTACATACACGCATCAAATTTGATTACGAAGTACGCCAAACTATGTATAACAAAAGAAGTACGGATTTTGCGATAACATGTTTGGTGTTCGTACAGTACTTCTTTTTAGGAATGCTTACTGAAAATTCCTTAAAAATCCTTTAAATTCTGAGTTCAATTGTTTTTTAAAAAATAAGTATCGCTTTGATTCAAAAATCATGCCAACTTTTGTTGCATGTACTATTAGCAATAAATATAAAAAATTCAAAACATTAAGCACAATAGAAAGAAAAAGTCTTAGCATTTTAAATGAAGTCAAACTAGTTATTTTATCTTTTTGAGATAAGTAAGTTTAAAGTTTTGAAAAGCTATCATAATTCTGCACTTAAAGTTTAGAGCATTCAAATTTTGTGAGATTACAGAAAAGTACATAAATTAAGGATAATTTAGAATCACACAGAAATTGAACTCTAAAATAAAAATTTCACCTGTAGAATTATCACACACATCTTGAAGAAGAATATGCAAATTACAGGAAACCACCAGATGGCGCGGATAGTACGTCACAATGACGAGAGTGTAAGAGAGGGGTATATAAGGAATGGTGGCAAAGAAGTAAAATTGTTCACAAACGCTTTAAAGACCTTTCAGTGCAATAACCATATAGTTAAGGCACAAAGAAAGCATTTGGATCATTTTTTACATGGTAGAATTATCGGACGACTGGAATGTGGACGTACCCAGCTGGAAGTATCCGAAGAACTTGGAATCGCCCAGAGTGTCATCTCCAGGCTTTGGCAACGATTCCAAGATGATGGTAATGTGAGTAGATGTTACAGCACAGGTCGCACCCGAGATACAACGCCGAATGAGGACCAGTATTTGGCAGTTACTGCCAAAAGAAACAGACGGAGCACAGCATCAGACTTATCTCGTCAGCTCTCTTCAGCTACCGGTACGACAGTTTCAAGGCAGACCATGTACAGACGCTTGGGGCACATTGGTATTTATACTCGTAGGCCTGTCAGATGTGTTCCCCTTACCGCAACTCACTGTCGGCTGCGATTAACCTGGAGTAGAGAGTATTCATTGTGGACACCGCAACAGTGGTCTTGTGTGATATTTTCCGACGAGTCCAGGTATAGTTTGCAGTCTGATTCTCACCGGACTTTCATATGGAGAGCGCCAGGTACCCGTTGCCACCAAGAGAACACCATTGAACGACACCGTTACGGTAGTGCAGGATGGCTCGTTTGGGGAGGAATTATTCTTGGTTCCAGAACTGACCTGCATGTTCAGAGTGTAACGATGACAGGCCACATCTATCGGGATGTCATTCTGGAACAACATGTACGTTTGTTTCGGGGCGCCATAGGTGCTGAATTTCTGTTTATGGATGACAACGCCCGTCCACACCGTGCAAACATTGTAGACGAATGCCTTCAATCGGAGGATATCACCCGTATGGATTGGCCAGCATACTCACCGGACTTGAATCCAATAGAGCATGTGTGGGATATGCTTGGCCGACGAATTGCAGCCCGTCAACCCCCTCCCACCAGTCTACCGGAACTTCGGAGGGCATTGCTTGATGAGTGGTGTAGTATTATTCCCCAAGATCAGATTGATAATTAGATACTCAGCATGCGTAGGCGTTGTAAGGCCTGTATTGCATCGTCCGGGAGACATACTCCGTATTAACCATCATACTAACCATGTTATACTGTTTTTTGTAAATAGGTTCTTTTTTGAAATTTGCTCCAGGGAGTAAAAATCGCATTTTTTATTAATTATTTCAAACATATAGCATCTTTTTTTGCTCTTTACCTTTTGTTTAATAAATAGACTTTACAAATAAGTCAAATTTGTTTTGCTTCTGTCTCTTTCTTTGCCTGAACTTCATTATCCTTAATTTATGGACATGAGTGTATTTAAAAAATATGTTAGGCTAAAAAAATTAAATTTGATTTTTTGATCGATTTTTTTAATTAAATCGTACTGTGTCCCCTTAAATAATAAAGAATAGAGGGTAAGCTATTGAAATTTAATAAGTAAAGCGCACCAAATTCACACAATCCATATAAAAGTATTCTAATTCCTACAATTCATAGAGAAACAAAAGATTAACCCTCAGCTAACAAAACTCTTCTTAGCGAATGAATACAAATTAAATCACGCTTTTCTCGGATAAACACAGAATCCCTGAGAGAATAATTGCAAAATTCAGCAATCAAAAAGACTAACATTTTCCAGAAAATCCCCATGTCGTATCTTTGTAAAAACTGAGCTTGATACATCAACGAGATTATCTTCACCCCGAATTTTTCCAAAATCTCCAACTTGACTGAAGAAGAAACGAGATAAAGTAAAAAAAATAGTGCTTTAATTTGAAATCGCGCCATGCCCATGCACACACACAAAAGAAACGAGAGTGGTGAAGAGGTTTAATTGGGGAAGCTCTTTAATTAAGACCATTAGGACTTTGGGTCACGTGTATCGCATTCTTTTCTTGTGTTGTAGAGTTTGGAAACATTTGGAAGGTCGTGTTGTTTATCCAATTACGAGAGATTTTCTCGTTTTCGGAGAGAATTCACCAAATTTAATTAAATGAAGCAGAGGATCATCTCCGGAGAGGAAAATCTTTGGGGCTTCGCGATAAACAGGGTCGTTCCAAAGCACCAGAGGAAAAAGGGCAACTTTACCGAAAATTCAGAAAAAAGGGGGACTTATTCTGTATATCTTAGTCTGATAGGCCGTATAGAAGCAGATAAGCTGTTCCATCAAAAATACTTCAGCAATTCTCGTCACAGCTGGAAAAAATTATTAATTAGAAAATAAATTATGATTTAAATAGATTATCACTATACTCTTAACACAATACAACAAAATTTTCTCATTATCAACTATAACGAACCTAATTCGTTCGCAATCTTTTTCCAACTATATATTGAAACAAAAGCAATGTATGTTCTTTTCCCCGCAATAACACTCTCCTTGGGGAAAATCAGGTTTTACAGGAAGATTTGCTTCCCAGCATGAAGACTAAGATTATGGCGGCAATTCTAGAAGATGGCAGCAGTTACATGATTGGCGACTTTATTGCTCTTGGCAATAGATATGGCGACAGATTATCCCGTCCAGGTGGCATCCATTAGACTGTGGAATCAACCCTTCTGGAAATTTCTATGAGGTTATATAAGGGACCTTTGAGACAGGTCGAGTCAGTCAGTCGAGTTCAGAATATGTTAGTGCGTTGCCGGCGATAAGACGGAGAGACCAATCTGCCAGTTTCCGCAAATGGAGGTGTTCTAGAAAGCTGGATATGGAGTACTGTAAAGCTTGTTTATCAAGAAGGCATTTTTCCGTTCCTGTAAATAATCTGTTTAAATATTTCGTTGTGCATATACGTCGATATGTTCATTCTTGTGAATTAATAAGTTTGTTATTCAATTAAGAGGAGGCTGTTCATCCACGCAAATTTGCTGCAGTATCAACCCCCTTGAGAAATGCTTTGGATCCTCCTTCAAATAAATTTGTTGGAGTACAGGGAGCGACTACCAATTACGATGTCCGTAAAATTCTAGAATTCAAACCCCCTTTTTAAGATTGAAATTTCAACTGCGGTTCAGAGACTTTCTAAATGGGTTTCTCTAGTCATTACTGAGGTTGATGTACCTCCCCTGTAATATTGAGTGCCATTTGACAAGTTTTTCGGTTAACGCGCTTTCGGAAGTCTCTAGAGGAGACAATTGACGCTAGCGCTTTAGCAGTTTCGATAACAAATTATGATTCAATGGGATTATAACAGGTAGACTCGCCATGGAGGGCATACTCAATACTGCCATCTACAGTTCATTTATCGAGCTACCACAAAGACACGAAATGTTGGTAGCGAGTCACGAATGATGACTACGGATGACTGGAAAATTTCACTTTTTACAATGCATTAGACGATTAAGGGTAGTTTCTCTCGAGGCACAAGCAATCGTCTCACTCGTTTCCTGTCACCACACCTCTAGTATGATGAGGGGAGGGAATTCTTTGTGCACGCGAACACAAAGTTCACTGTAAACGGAATGCCAGTGACGATCGGTACAATGATTGATTTAACGAAGCAATAATAAGCTTTCTATACAAAGCATCCACGTGTGAAGAGTGTAGTTTCTACAATATCCTTATTGTTCAGTCAAGTTGTGTGGAAGAGAACGTGGGTTTCGAGAGCTTGACAGATTGTCACAGCAGGGAGTGCTAGTTGAAAACGTATGAAAGGACTCGAGGTGACTTCTATTCAAAACTAGCTCTCGACTGTCTGCTTCTGTTAGGTACATCATAAGTTGATTCGTATGAAAGGGCCTTAAACCACGAAGGAATTTTCTGTTGTAACTGTTATTAAATGCTTCTATTCTTAACCTTTGATGTTTGAGACTTGCAGAAGAAAGGTTACCTATATCCACCTTTGAAGACCTGTTTTTGCATTGCATTCCACAACTAAACAGTGAGTCAATTCCTCCAGACCACATATTCAATCATTGATCCCTCGCATGCCTGTCTTTGCTGTTTGGTATTTGAAGGAGGTAGGGGGGGGGTCGACGCAGTTCTTCTAAATGAGGAAAACACAGCGCAGCGTGGCAAACAATACACGAAAATATAAAAACTATTATCCTCTTTTGTCTATTAAAAATAAGGTAAAAGAGGATGATCCAAGATATGGAATGGAGTCGAATTCTTCATGTGATGATGATCTTATTTTCCTTTTTTTATAATTAGATTTCCAGGCACTAATGGACTGATTACTCAAAATCGGGTGGTACTTTATATACAATTCACAGCATTTATTTAAAAAAAAAACTCAAACTTTAACAATGAAAGAAAAACAGATACATCAATGTGAATCCACAGAATTGATAAAATAAAACTACTTCACTTCAGTTGAATTTCGAGTACAGACACCTTAAACTTTGATTCAATATTTCTCTGTAGCATGTAGAAAGACTTCGTTCTTTCTGAGGCTCGAAGCAAGAGAAGTGTATAAAGAATTTACATCCTTTCTTCCCTGTGACCCAGCTAGAAGTGTGGGAGGAACTAAAAGATCAGACGACATGATGAACTTAAATTATTTTATATATTTATCACTATATTCAACTCAGACACAAACAACACTTAAACAAGATTAACTTAATTAGCAATAGAATGGGAGTGAGACGAGATTGCGTTGGGAAAACTATATTCAATCATGCAGCTCTACATTTAATATAACTTTATACAAAGCTAGCTTATTTATTTAAGGACCGTACTAATAGTTTAACTCTCTAAACATCAACTTGATTAAAGATCACAGCGCCTGAACTCTTGCAGTCGTACACTTTGACTTTAACAGCTCTCCAATAGTTAAATTAAGCACTTTCTTATCATTCCAACTTCTGGCTTCCTACACTGTTTACGTATACGTTTCACTGCCGATTTACTTCACTTCCAATATATTATCACTTCACTAACTTCTGGACTCGCGCGAATAAAGAATATATATATATTAAACTTAATTTGCATATCACACTTCCTGTCCTTCGGAAAAGGTTGGTTGATAAAAAATGCTGTCCCAAAAGAATTCCCCTTGAGGTTAATTGAAGGACGCGTATAGCTCCGTCACAAGCGTAGTTAAAAAAAGGGCCACAAAAAAAATCCACTTTCGATATCATTTTTTGAGGAATCGATACGTTACGAGACCTCATCTAATAAGAAACCATCAAATGCGTGTTGCCCATTTGCAGTTAGTTTCAAGCCAATACAGAACGTTGGATGGACATCCCAAAGCCCCACACAAGACCACGGCCCGATCGATACCAAGACAGATATCGAAGAAGCCAAATGTTATAAAAATAAATGGAGCTTCCACCAACTTGTGTGAGCAGGAAAAAGGGCGAACTTAAAATGTTTTTTTTTTTTTTTTTTTTTGCTCGAATGAGCTGGTGAAAATTGCTATATTACTCATTTTTAAAATTTATCAAATATTTGGAGAGAGAGTGGGGTATTTTTTGTGATCCGAATAGGTGCTTGAGAAAAATCTTGGGTAGTGAATATTGCATTTATGCTTTTGCAATGTGTGAGAAGCAAAAAATAAAAATCTTAGACTTTACCATAAAATAAAACAAATTTTGTGGCCAACAAAGTGAACAAATAAAGTGACTGACTACTTAGGGAACCGGGATATTTTAAAAACATATAAATGAATAGTTCTTGATATTTAGCGTCACGAATCAGAATATGCATACAAAATTGTTTTAAGAACATCATTGCAATGAAAAAAAATATTTGAATGGAATTTTTTTTTGCAAAAGATGAAGAAAGATATTTATTTTCAAAGCATTCTCCTTTTATGAAAAAAAAAACGCTTCTTTATTAGTATTTTGCTTAGATATATCTAAAACATCTGTACAGAATCTATAAACTACGATTTTTGAAATATATAATTCAGGGGAGTGGGTTTATATTAATATTTTAATACATCAGAATAGAGAAATTTTAACAAAAAATACCGAATAGTATTTCAATTGATCTCATAAATTTTAAAATAATCTGAATATTTCATAAATTCTAGTTAAGCCTCTGTAGAGAATTCTTAAATATATAGGCAAAATATTATTGTTACATAGGCATTCTTCATACAAGAAGAATATTTTGAAAACTTCATTCTTTGAGTGGACTTTTTTTTGCCCAAATAATTCAAATATTTTTTAAATAATATTCTTAAAACAATTTTATATGTATGTTCTAATTCAACTGACACTAAACATAAAAGTTTATTCTTTGGAACAGATTTTCAAAATCATGATTCCGAACGCAGTCAGTCACAATCAAACTAGTTTTGAAATATTTTGAAGCTATAATAAAATGTATCAAATGGTGTATTACTCTATTTAAAATTACAACCAATTTTACCCAACGAAGGTATGTTTCTTGGTTTTCGTAAGGACCCGTTGCTGAATTATTCAGTATAACTAAATTAAATAGGCACTCGCACGGGATACAACCTGAAAGAGAAAGCTGTTATCTTCATCATAAAGTTCCAAAATTATGTGGTTCCCTTCCGCAGCCCCCCCCCCATGTAACTTTTCTTTCTGTAGCGAGGTGAAATTGAACCAATTTAAGAAAACTGATGCGCATTAATAGCTATTCATATAACGCTGAATTTTTGCCGCATCTCACTATTCAGGTGCACGACGGCTTTTGGCGACAGACCTCGTCATTTTGAACCATACTCAAGTGACAAGGAATACATCTGAGCTGGCATTCCTCATCACCTAACTTCCCCACAACGCCAACAGAAGGATGTTTGAACCTCGGCAGTGTTAACGTGCATCTCCCGCCTACACGGCAGGTCTTCAGCGGTACTAGGCTCGATCTCATGACACACCCCGGCCACGAGTCATTTACCTTGACCACTAGGATACCGCAGCGACTTTGTGAATAGAACTGATTGCTTAATTAACATTGCACTACGAGTCTACTTTATGGCTATTTGCGAAGGACCTCACAATTTTGAACCATCATTCAGTGACGACAGCGACACCAAAGCGTGAATTTAATTGAAGATAAAGTCTATTTAATTTCCGTTTAATTTGTCTTCGATAAATGTTTCAGTAGAAAAATATTTCATTCAATCTTATATAAAGAAAATTATTCAGATTGATTAATTAAATATTCATTAACGTTGCATTTCGAAGCTATTCGAGGGCGTAAATTTGAACCACGGTTTAAAAGAACCGCTTACACACAACTCTCCAAGCTTTCTCACCACGCCAAAATGAGAACTTTCGCCTCAACTGATAAGCCAAGAGTTCTTAAAAGGCAATTTTCGGAAGAACGAGAACCAAACCTGAGAGCTGTTGGCTACGAGTCCGTAACATTTCTCTAACAAAACCATTCTCTCTTTCAACATTTTTTTTTTAAAAAAAAAGCTTTTGGTATATTTAACTATTTTCTTATAAACATATGTATAAGATAGTTTGATATGTGATAAATATGCAAGTACCAAATAAAGAAGAATTCAAGAAAAATATATGTTTTATCTCCCAAATATACAATTTACTGATTTAAACTAAATGATGACATATATTAGTTTAACTCCCAATAAAAGACTTTCTGAAAAATGTTGTTCACTTATTACATAGATACTTTCATACTTTATATCCGAAGAATTGTTTCTGCATGCTCCAAAAACGAATTATTTTGGTGTAAACAAAAACCCAAGAGCCCACAAAACGAAATTTTATGACCTCAAGGTCTTCGCTAACAGATCAAAAATCTCTTTTACCGCTTACCAAATACAGCCTTAACCGTAACTAAACCTAACTAAATATCCCAAAGAGGATTTCAAAAAAAAAAACTGCATCTTTCGGAACAATGATCATTGATATTCTACAATACCCCCCCCCCCCGGCATCTGTGTCACACTCCCTGCCCCTTGTGAAACATTTATGAAGGTAGGCCAAAGAGAATAGAGCGTATTTTGGTCATCGTTCAACGTGGACACATTCTTTCTATATATTCATATATACACTGACCATAAATCTGGATTCATGGGGGAGGGAAGATAGTAAAAAACATATCGAATGAAAATGTAGAGGGAAAAAGTATCTGGGACTCTCAGAATGGTTTTTTTCACTGCATAGTTGTAATATAATCGGTTTTTTTTTTTTTTTTTAACCCACAAGAATTGCTGTTTGCATAGCAGAAATAAATGAAATTTCAAAACAGAGATAGAGTTAAATTAGCATAGCACTACGAAGCGCACGAGGGCTACTGGCGACAGACCTCTTGATTTTGAGTCCTGATCAAGTGATGAGGACGACACACACAGCTGGCACCCTCCTCTCCTAACCACCACCGCAGAACCACGAGAGCGAGAATAATTTGCAACCCTTTTCAGCTCCGATATACTACGGGTGGTCGAGTGGTCTAGGCATCGGATCATGGCTAGTTTGTCATGGGTTCGATCCTAGTACCACTAAAGATCCGCCGTGTAGGGGAGCGATGCACGTTAAATCTGTCGAGAGCTCAAACGTCCTCCCGTTGGTGTGGTGTGGTAGTTAGGAGAGGGGGTGCCAGCTCAGGTGTCGTCCGCGTCACTTGACCATGGTTCAAAATTACGCGGACCGTCCCCAAAAGCCCTCGTGTAGCTGAACAGTGGGACGTTAATATTCACTCAACTCCGATATACTACGAAAAGGACTCGACTAGAAACATGAACAGCCATGAGAACCCCTCAGCTCGGCCTCATGGGGATTTTTATTTTCTTCGCACTATGAAGCACCTCGCACTTCGAGGTCTATTGTCAACGGATCTCATAACTACGGCCCATTAACAAGTAACGAGGATGACACTTGTCACCTCGAGGATGACTCACAAGTAACTGGCAACCCCGTCTCCATCTGCCCCGCCACACCATTGGGGGGGGGGAGTGATTCAATGCGCATCAGCTCCTCAACACGGCGGGTCTTCAATGTCCCAAGATTTCAAACCCACCTCTTAACAACGCCAGCCATGAATTCTTTGAACACTTGGCTGCCGCGCTCTACATTATTTACAACATAACTACTGTGGTAGAGGCTTGCACTCCCTATGAACCTTTACTGTGCGGGTTGTCTATATTTCAACTGAAAGGAACTTAAAAAAAAAACAGGAAGGATTCAAAAATCTACCAAGGAATTGGTTTTCTTCCTTTGACCTTTCTGAACACTCACATAAACATTGTTCTTTTTTTTTCAATTTAAGAGGGCATGGAATGCTCTCTTTCTTAACCACAAAGAGCCCCACTGCACATAAAATGAACTGAATATTTTCTCGCCAGTTTACGAAGATGGTAATGTCAATCATTGACAAAAGACATACCTAAAATCTCTCATGAAGAGCAGTTTCTGCACAAAATTGTCCACTTTTAAAAATCAACTATCTACATGCATATAAGTGACTATTATGCCTATTTTTAGAATAGAATTCAAGTACTAGGGACTATGAGTTAGCGTCGTCCTAAAGTAGCACGAGGAACATTTTGACGACGTACCTACTCATCTGAACCGCACAAGTAAAAACACGCTTACCTCACACACTGCCGATTCCAACACCATGCCAGGTGTAGTACACGAAGTTCAGTAGCAATTCATTATTGTCCAAGAATTTTTCTCAAAATCGGGATTCGAACATCACCTGCCGCGACCTTGATCCTTCAGCTACCTTACAGATAATATA
>BMAO01002409.1:0-24695 GCA_019973975.1 Trichonephila clavata
TTTTTGCAATTTTTACAGTTATTTAGTACATTTTAAGAAAAATATGCTAAAATAAAATAGAGAAAAATAAATTAAAAGTATTAAAACGGGAAAAATAGGTAAAAATTTGCAAAATATAACATAAACGTGGCTCATTCTGTATAAAAAAATTATGAACAAATTTTCAATTATTCAATTTTGATGTGTTGATTTGATATTTATAATTCAATTGACCTTCAACATAAGAGATATTTTAATTTTTACTCAAAGTAGAGCACTTTATCTCAGTTATTGTATGAGATTGCTTAAAAAACAGTGATTATATTCTTATAAGGGACTGGAAATTGTGTAATAAGAGAGTGAAAAATCGGAAGCTTAAAACACTTCTACTATTATACAGAACATGCACAGAAGTTTTCAATCAATTATTTTCAAAACATTTTTAGCAATCGCTGTCCCCGTTTGAGCATTTTCAAAAAAAAAAAAAACACATTTCGAGTAAAAGGCATTTTAAATTATGGCATCTTGCTTGAATTAATGGCATCTGCTTTTACTGTAACGCTTGTAACTTTTGTTCTATTGAATGGAAAATAATAAACTTGGTATTTTTATAAGCTAATTAGTGACCTATAAAATAAAATCATAAAAAATGTGAATTTTTGTGAAATTCACAATTTTATGGTAGTCGGATACCTTAACCCTTTCGCGCCTAACGGGACACATACGTCCCAAGCAAATTTCAAAAAATTCTTTTGGGACAGAAACGCTTCTCTCTCTCTGTTTGGAGACTTTTCTACCTGTCCTGCCAATATTTTTGAAGATATTTTCACTTACAGAACAAAGGTGGCACTACCGTACATAATGCAATTCCCGCGTTTTGAAAGGGTTGTAGCAGCTCATTACACGCTGTACGAACGTAAATAGTATAGTTTTGGAAAAAACTGCCTATTTTCTATTAAATTTTGATTGATCCATAAATCTTAGACCAGATAAGTTACTCACGAAGCGAAATACTTGTAATAAACTGGTAAGTGGCAAAGTTTTGCTTCCGTTTTTATTATCGAGACATATGTGTCCCTCTTGTCTTGGATAGTAGAAACACATTGTCCCAACTGTCCCACGTGATCATGATGCTAAGTAATTGCCCCTAAACCAAATACGCAAAAGTTAATCGCACCAAGAAAGATGGAAGCAAAGAAGAATTTGAAACCCTGTGGCAATCGAATTCTACAACAAAATCATGGGAAGTGTAGACCTGGCAGACAAAATGTCAAATGTCTGTGGATTAAATCAAAATCTTGCAAGTGGTGGGAAAAAAGGTATTTTTTCGCCTATTGATGAGTGCAGTGGTCCACTCATGGATTGCGTACTGCGAACTCAAACATCGAAAAACCCGTTTCTTGATTGTATTGTACCTCTTGCAGAAGCTCTTTGATGGCGTCTGGAGAAAGCACAGTATCAACGCCGAAGAGGAACTGGAAGCCCATGCAAAACATCACGAAGCTAACTCAATGTTGGTGATCATCTGCCAGTAACAACAAAAACACGACGGTGGAGAGTAAATGTTCACAACAAAAGAAGGAATCACGCACTAAAATAATGTGCACGATGTGTAATGTCCATTGTGCATTGATTGTTTCAAATCATACTATTCATAATTAAATTTTTATGAGTAGAAAATCATTGGTTTTTTTTACAAAATTACTCATTGAAGACTACTGGACACATATGTCCCAGCGGTCAGGACTGATGGTACATATATGTCCCGGTCCTAAATCAGTGTTTAAAATTTTATCTTAAAATAACATCTTAGTTTTAGCATTTAGTGTGCTCTACTTATAGTTTATGCTACGAAAGTTGTTCTTTTGTAAGGAAAAAACTCGTCGCGAAAGGGTTAATCCAGAGATCTCTAAATATGATGCGTATTTTTTCCGCCTACACATTAGCATCAGGAGAGATATTGACAGTTACATCACTGGAAGCATTGGAACGTCGCATGACATGGCAATACTCCCTGCAATCGAAAGAAATATGTAAAGTAACTGATTGCGATTATAGATGAGTAAACTGAAGTTTGGGATGAGCTTTTCGTGATGCATGTGCTTTTAAATGCAAAGCTTGAATTCTTGGAATTTAAGTTTTTATGGTCAGCTGTATTGCCTGCATTTTGATTAACAAATCTGAAGAATTCCAAAGATGAAGAAGACGTCCTCTTTTAGAATTCATACATTAAGAAATACACAATATTCTGTCTGTCATCAAGTATACACAAAATTCAGCCTGACAGTTGTACATCTAAAAGAGGAATATTCTTCACCCTGTGATCTTCAAACTCTGTCCCACGGAACCCTGGGGTTCAACAAGACATACCGAATTGTTCCACGAGCCACAATAAAAAAAAGCCAAAATAAAATTATAAATATAAATGCAAAACATCTTCCAGTTCTCTATGAGGTTTGTACAACCACAGGAATCTAAAGCTTATCCCAGTTATTAAAACTGTATTTTACTTACACATAAATTTATTTTGTAATACTTATTTTAACTTTTATTGTAATATCAAAAGACAATTTTAAAACGCTTTTCTTTATAAGCACTATATACGAGATTGGGCACATTCTATTGTTCACCACATTGGATTCCAAGAAATAATAGTGTTATAATCGTCAGTACAATGTTTTGCAAAAATAAATAGTTTTCTAATGGAAACTACAATTTTTTTCGCATTTGTGGTAAAAAAAACTGTAATGAATGAGGGATCAATCTATGGATCGATTTATCAACAGATTCGATGTTAAAATATAAATATAAGCAAGAACGGCTCCTAAGTTTAGTTAAAAATTTATGCAAAATTCACAGAATTTCTCACACAGCTATGAACATCTTAATGCCATTCAGAAAAATGAGATTAAGTGAAAAATATTTCTCAACGTGAGTGACTACAAAAACTAAATGTAAAAACAATTTAAACGTAAGATATGAAATATGACTGCAGATAACTTCAACGGACCTAGATTGACACTTTGTGGGAAAATATGGAAGCACATATCCCAATATATAATGCATGTGTAGGGGATACTTGTATCACAAATATTATTTATAATTAAATTAAATTAAAAATACAATAAAAAGTTTTAATAACAAATGCAAAACGTACCCACAAAAGATGTTGATATATACTTTATGTAAATATTATTTTAAGATATATTCTTCTAAATGTGTAAGGAAAGCTGTTTCCCGAAAAAAACTTTATAGTTCCAAGGGCTCCATGACTCGAAAAAATTTGAAGACCTCTGTTCTACACTGACAATCAAATTAATTGAGAATAAATTAGAACAACCAGTATTAATTTGTGGACAACTTGGCAAATGCGAAAAGTACACTCGAAGAAATATTTTTTTTTGTTACATACTCTCAGATAACTTTTATCATGTATATTTTAAATTTGAAAGACTAACAATATTTAAAACATTCTAATCTCCCAACAGAAAATGTAAGCAAATCGTACACAAATCATTTAAAAATTGAAAACGGAGTTTTTTCCCCGGATTGTTTGATACACTTCATGTATCAATAAAATTGTTGATGTTGTTAAGCCAAGAGATCATATTCTTTCGGTTTTCTGGCCATAATATTAAATTATACTTAATAGAAAGAACACATATAACCTTGAGAACGAGAAAGACGGTTTGAAGATATTCCCACAAAAATGAAGGCTTCTTAAAAGACCTAAAATTTTTAACAGTTTTATCTCCTATGCTTGCAATTTTCTGAGAGATAATTCCATGTAAAATAAAAATTAAGATAATACGCACATTGATTGATCAAAATATGACACATTTTGCCATGCCCTTGAAGTTTTTTATTCAGTTCATTAAAATGCTGAGTGGTGTCGCATCAAAACATTAAATAATTTAACCATTATATATTGGATAATTCATTGAAACTACTGTCTTTTTCAGTTAAAACGAGCTTCATTTCTTCTAATAACGTTACTTCTAATGCGTGGAACTTGTATAGCTTGTTTTTAACTTCTTAACCACCAACCTAGTACAGCACTATAATTAAAAATATTTATATTTAGAATACAATAATTTGAGAACAAATTTTATTTTAACATACCTAATATACATATACATTACTTTTAAATGTGTTCGAAATGGATTCTACTAAGTTCAACACTTGTACTGACTGGTACAGACACGCCTTAACTTGCAAGTCAAAAACTGCTAATATTGAGAATAACAGACATGTGCGCTTGGTACCCATTAGCACCTCACAAGGGGAAACAGAGAAGGGACGATACAAGTGCTAAGAAAGTCTCTTTCTACAAACTTAACCGGGAACATAACCTTACAAAAGTGCATTTTATCCGAAGAAAGTGATTTAAATATGGATATTTGCTTTGGTTTGTCGATTTATTTTCCAACAACCCAAATGTGAGAAAAATTATACACTGTATTTGATATTTGTGAACACTTTTGCTTTATTTCAAATACTACATACTTTCATATATATTGCGAATTATTTGCGTAACTTTGGAATTGTAATGATTCAACTAAAGGCTGTAGACAGCTTTCAGATTGCTTTTGTGTCAATAAATTCATCAAAAAAATACAAATTGAATATAAATAATCCATACAAATTAGAAAATCTAAATAAGATCGCGTAAACAAACAAGTGGTTGCCTAGCGATTAGGGGTCAGTTAAAAAGCTTGCGTGGGTCAGTGTCTGACCCACGGGTCATAGGTTCTTCATCACTGGTATAGGGAAAAATCCCATTGTAACATCCTGTGGATACATGGCTTATTTAGATGTACAACCAATGTAACCATCACAAATGGAACAGGAAATATTATAAGGTATATTTTCTTTAATTGGAATTGAACAAAATTACAAAAGTTAAGTTACAAACTGTCTGGGTTACAAAAATTTGAAAAAATTGGAAAATTAGCATTAAAATTACAAATATCCGTGAAATTACTTGAAGTGTTGCCTGGAACAAGAAAGCTTTTCCACATGCGTTACATAAGTACATTGTCATTTTTGGTCTATTCTTCATCACAAGTAAATAAATCCGTATCAAAGTCACTGTCGTATTCACCGGTTTCCTGCAAATATTCTCATTCACTATCACTTTCATTGAAATTCCACGACGATGCCATGATGACGTTGGTAAGAAAAAGTAAAAATAAGTATCAAAAATAGTTATACAAATTTTAGAATGCACAACGAAATATGAAGGAACGTGCGCCTTAGTCAACGTCACGAATTATGCGCCGTAACGTCAAAGTCAAAGAAAGTGCGTTCTGTTACGCAAGAGGTTAAGAATAATATTATACCAACTTGTTTTTTTTTCATTCTTTTAATAAGTTCTTTCTCATTGAGATTAAAAATTGAATTGAAAATATACTATCACACAAAATCATTTTAAGATTACTCAAATCAAGTAGTCAATAATTCTAATTCACAAACACAAAAATCTGGTTTGTTTTAACTTAATCAAACCTTGTTTCTGTGCGCTCTTCATAACGAGACCAAATTTCATAGTTATAACCATATTCACTATTACAAAACTCTTAATAATAATTTAAGTTATCTATTTTAAAATATTTTGTGATCGGTTGTAGAGAAACTGTGATGGAGCACATAATCCTCACGGCTTTATTTTCTGATTTTCGATATTGTAGTACATGTGAGAATTTCTTCCAAACTCCAGTACCTGAATCAGATATTTAATGCAATAAAGAGCATTTTGTTCTCTAATAATAAATACTTGTAAATAAAATTAAATACAAATGAAAATTTAAAATGCTTTTCTAAAAGCTAACAAAATAAAAACTGTAAGATCAATTAAGTGAACAAAACGAAGCCTAGCCAATCTGATTGCAGAACTGAGACCCAACGTTTCGAGGGAGTATGATTTGAGATATATTACGCAAAATGCAGTAGATGAAAGGGAGCTTTGTGGTTGGCTGACAGGAATTGTTTGCTAATTTGAAGTCTGAAAAATTGGGAACCAATCAGAGCAAGAGCAGCAGTTCGAACAAAGTCAGCCACAAACACAAAGGTAAAGAAAAGGAACTATAAAAAATTAAATAAATAAGAAATTTTAAATAAAACCCGGGTCACTAAAAAATATCACTTGATATTTTATCAGCATATTTGATCATAAATATTTGTTCACAATACTAAGTATAAATTCAAAAATAACTTCGCATTGAAACATTTTCAGTTAGACCGACTAGTGAATACCTCTTCTGGTTACTACAATATTTTAAAATATAATTCCGTTTTCAATTCAAACAATTTTCAGTTCTAGCTAAAAAGGGAATTTTGAAATTGAAATTTTTTTTTATCACGATACAGTGAGGGATTGCAATATCGGTACACCGAATACCAGTATTTTGAGCCATTTGTACAATTTTGTAATACCGGTATTCACAAGATTAAATACCGTTTTTTCGGTATTTACTAGAATTTTTTAAAATTGTCTCCACTATATGTTCAGGAATTGCCAACCTAGTAATGTAGTATACGTTTTTGTTTTTATATCTCCCTAACGGGCTAAATTCATTAGACTGTGAATACAAAGTTGCATCGTACAATCAAGAGAAGTGATAAAATATGTGAATCATCCAATGAGGCGGGCAAAAACTATCCTAATACAACTCAAAGGGATACTGCACACGCGCAGGATTCATAATCTGATATTCGTATCTGTGAAAACATGGTTGTAGTTCTGAAGAAAGTGCGTAATATTTAAATATTTTTAAATTGGTTTGTTATTCACATTGTACTTGCATATCATACTTTAGGATTCAATGAATTTTAGTTTTATTAGTTTATTTAATTAAAAAAATGTTTTGATTCATCAATAATTAAACACTTAAAAATAATTAAATAATTTTAAGCTTTTGATTTATATTGTCAACAAAAAACTAATGTTTGTCTTCGTCAAAATTTACAGACTATTTTAGCTTTGGAAAGCTTCAATTTGTTTAACTTCTTTATCATGGTTTTTTACAGCTGTCACTGATTGATTATTTAAAGGTGAATAAATCTAGAGAAAAAGTATCTGAGATTTAAACTGTACAGAGTTATTTTAATCTTACATTACAAAAGAGAAATTGTGAGATTCTAGTAACGCCTGTGTAATGAAATACTTATTCCACGCGCCTTAAATCCCCTTGAGAGGGAAGGGAATAAAAACGCAGTACTATTCAGACCTTGTACTAATCTTATACCATTCGCCACCATGAAATTCTTAATACTAGCCTTGACGGTTTTGGGAGTTGTTGTAAAGCTCAATGGTAAGTGATTTTTTTCTTTTTCTTGTTATAATTTTTGATAATATAAATCCCGTTAAATTATAAATTGCTCTAGATTTCGATATTCAAAATTTATTCTAGAAGGAGATAGGAAAAAAATATTAAAAAATATCAGCAAGCAGTAAATACTTTTTTTACCCCTTCCGACTAGGTTCGGAAACCAATTTTTCAAAAGTTGATTTTCAGAAGAATTTTATTGTTTCAAAGAATATAATTAGGCTTAAAGAGTAATATTTATTTAATAATATGTATCATCTTTTGTTTTTGAAAAAAATATTATTTTCATGAAATTTTAGTAAAATTTTCAAGGTTAAGAAAATGCCATAAATAAAAATACATTGGATAGAATACTATTTTAGTTTCATTGATATACTTCTTGATCTATCTAAAGTGTCGAAAACCGCAGGGTAAAAAGTATTTTAAGAAATAAATATTTTATAAGCATTTAAATTGATGTTAATGATTTTTCGTCAAGGTTATTGTATGTTCTGAGCTAAAAATGACTGTAAAATTTGATTAAATGTAACTATATTAAAACCTGCGATTGATGTATTGGGGGGAGGGGGAGAGAAAGAGAACAAATAGGCAAATCCTCTGAAATAATAAAATCCTTCGCAAACATTTTAAAGGTCCTTTTATTGCATTTCAAAGCCTACGGAATAATTTTGTGGATAGCAGTGCACAGAGAAGATCTTACTTCGGAAGAACGTATATATGCGCAGGAGTAATTAACGCTTTGGCTGAACAAGACGTTTATATACGCAGGTGGCACTTAAGATGTTAAAGTCGTTTTGTAGCTTCAGCGTAAAAGGATAGTATTATAGAATTCAATTCGTTGTTACTGTATGGGGTGATGAAAAATAGGATTGAATATTGGGTCGCAAATATTGAAAGTTTGAGATGCACTGCTTAACCATGATTCAAAATTGCGAAGTCGTTGCCAATAGACCTCGTGTTGCATCATAGTGTGGCCTTTATAAAAATCAATCGAAGTATTCCTCACGTTTTGATACTCGTCATAAAGAATTTATAATGTATTAAAATTACATACTTACATGTCAACGTTAAACATCTTTAAAAGTTTAATGTATTTCTCAATTCTCATTACTCTTTCGTATTGCTGTTCAAAAAACTCATCCAAAATCCAGAAAAGTTTCAAACAAAACAAAAACAAAAACATTTATTGTTAATCAAAACGAATGAAAGAAGATAATATGATTGTTTCATTTGTAATTATTTCATTCCTGATTTCATTTCTGGTTGAATCCTTTACACAATTTGACACGTTCTACAACCCTGATCCTGAAATATTGACAATAGCCTAATCAGCTTTGATAGAAGAACATATTCTGTTAAAATTTCGAATCACTACAAAATGTTTATGACCATTATTTTTTCTCTATTTCGTTTAAAATACAGCTTTAATATACAACCCTATTAAACTAGAAGGTCAGAATTTAAGTAAAAGGCCACATGGAAAAATATTAGGAATTTAGTATTTATATTTTAAAGAAAAAATTCGCATTTTTCAGAATCTTAAATCATGCTTTAAAAGAGAACAAGAATTTTTTTTTCCGCTTAAAAAATATGGTTTTTTTCCCCTTTCGTCAAAAAAAAGAATTTTTTTTCTTTATCAGTGCAGATTTTTACTGTCTAGACGAAACAAGAGATTTGACTTTATAAATTTTTCATGAGAATTTTACGTAGTAATATTTCTTTCGGCATTCATTTAAAAGAAAATACAGACATTGTCATGGAAATGTTGGAATGTCATGAAAAAAATTCTGAGATAAGTTAAGAAATATCGTATTTTAAAAATATTTTGTACAATAACTGAAAGATAGAAACATGCGCTAAAAATTCAATTTTTGTCTCAAGTTTAAAACTATCTTTGTTTTTTTTTTTTTTGTTCATAAAAGTACAATATACATAAAATTAAGGTATCTCCTTAAAATTTTTTACTATTTTATATTTATTATTTGTCATTTCTTGAAGAAATATTTTTAAATAACTATCAAAGCTCATGCAAGCTCGATAATATGTTTCTATTTATAAAAGAGCATATCTCATTAAAGATTTTAATTCATTCTTTTAATTTTAAATGTTTCAAATTTTTACTCAAAACATATTTGAACCTATCTTTTTTTTCAGATGCAAAACACGTGGCCAATTCTGCTCAATGTCCGCCAATACAGTGCCGAGCACCATGTCAATTAGTTCCAGATGATCCAAATTGTCCCTATTGCCAATGCGATGGTAATTTGAGTATTTTAAGTATTCTTTCTGTTTAGTTTTTTTGTAAATTACATTTCTAATTTCTTTAAAAATTATTATTTCTGTAAATTGAAGCTCGCAAATAACATTATTGTTGCCAAGTGTTTCATCTAAATGTATATTTATTTCTACATTTTTCAAGTTAATCAGATAGCCATGATTTCAGAATTCGTTTTAGGGTCACACACAATTTAGATTGATATTACCGAAACCTAAGTCTTTTATTTTTAATTAACTAGAAGTTTTATACAAAAATATATATAAAACAAATACAAAGTATCAAGACTCTTAGTTTGACAGTAAAATTAAAAATAAGCTTTTTTGTGTGTTAATTGATTCATTCTCCTATTTTCTGGGTAAGAAATGTAACCAAAAAATAGGATAGGAGTAAGAAAATTGCAACAAAAACTTCCAAATATTAAAAATTTCCCCAAATTTAAGATTCTCGTTTTAAAAAGTGGCCGCGGTAGCTAAGTGGTCTAGGCTAGCATGTTATAAGTTCGATCCCAGCATCACTAAAGACCCGACGTGTAGGGGCGCGATGCACGTAAAATCTGTCGAGAGCTCAAACGTCCTCCCGTTGGTGTGGAGTGGTGTGGTAGTTAGGAGAGGAAGGTGCCAGCTCAGGTGTCGTCCGCGTCACTTGACCATGGTTCAAAATTACGCGGACCATCCCCAAAAGCCCTTGTTTTGCTAAACAGTGGGACGTTAATATTCACTCACTCACACACTCGTATTAAAAAAAAAATCATTTAGAATTTACAATAATGATTATTCACGTCAGCACAAATAGTGCCTGTATATATAATAAATATACGCGTTACACATAGTAATTATCCCACGTAAATGAGAAATGAAAAATTCTCAAACCAAAACTAAGAACATAAACCACACACTATATATAAATACATATAAAGTCAATTCACCAAAATGGAAGCCTGTTATATTTTCGAAAGCTGTCACTGACTTAGGGCGGTGAAGTAGGATTAAGCTTGCTTTATAAGATGCCTTATATACCGCATTTATTCGAATCTAAGCCGCCATCGATTCTAAGCCACACCCCAAATTCTCACGTTTTTGTGAAAAAAATTAAAAATTGTGTAAAATGGTTTTTTAATAATCAAATTTAATAAATTTAAATAAATTTAAAAGAACAA
Source organism: Trichonephila clavata (assembly GCA_019973975.1). Taxonomy (NCBI): domain Eukaryota; kingdom Metazoa; phylum Arthropoda; class Arachnida; order Araneae; family Nephilidae; genus Trichonephila; species Trichonephila clavata. The sequence goes on from BMAO01002409.1 coordinate 10,742, forward strand.
AGAAGAAGTGAATAATAAGTTGTTTTACAATTTTCTTAAATTTTTAAATACATACATAAACTTATAATTAATCTAATTGCCTTATGCAACAATTTTTTCCCTTCGATTCTAAGCTGTACCCGATTTTCAGTAACATTAACATTGGAAATAAAAGTGCGGCTGTTATTCGTGTAAATACGGCATATATACATACATACATATACATACATGCATATATATATATATATATATATATATATGAATAAAAAAATTCTAAATAGTAAGGATTAGATTCTCATAGTTTATTAATAGGTTATCATTATTAATTTATTTTTCTTCCTAGATAGTTATAGTTACCTCCAAATTCTAATTTTAGATAAAATTACCTGTTTCTTAGTTTTTTTTAAATTTCCACTAATTCATAACCAATCTTTAATGTTTTTAAATGCTTTTCAGATACCCTTATGGTTTAGAGGAGTCTATTCGTAAAAGAAACTGTATCACTTCACCACATTCAGTATTAATGTGTCTTTCATTAATAGCTCTCTAGTTTAATTTTTCTGAAATGTTAGTTTTAATTTTATGTGATAAAATATTTTTTAGATAAATGATAAGTTTTCCGTTAGAATTAGGACATTAAATCGGATGTTGAGAATTTTCATTTTTGATATTCTTTTAACAGTTTTTTGATGAACTTGTATTATTCTTTACGTACCTTACATGCTTTTTTCATTTAGAATTTTTTCTAACTAGGAATAATTTTAAAAAAAACAGCACATACATTTTTTAGCCGTTTTCCATCATATTGTATTTAAATTTTTTCTACAAATAATTCCTTTGTTAAAAAAACTTTGATATTTTTATATAAAACTCGTTCATGCAATTTAGATATAAATACGAAATTACTTATATTAAAACCTCAAATTCTTTTTTTTATTAAAACCAATTTCATCAATTTTTCAATACATGTTTCAATGACAAGGATACCATTGTGTGTATCACTCTATTTTCTAATGCTTATTTTTAATACTCATACATTTTATACAAATATACCTTTTCCCCAAAAAATAAGAAAATGTAAAAAAAAAAGACTTACTTTTATTTTTTTTCATTTCAGATACTTGTGGTTTTGTTTGCCCAGCTTCTTGCAATCTTATAAGCAGTAATTGTCCAGATTGTTGCCCATACGCATGTGTCTGCTAATCCAATCTATGTAATTGAAGGTTGCCAATAGAATTGAGTTTTCCGATATGAGATTGACGATGACAATTACGATTTAAAAATTTGAATTTGAATGTAATTAGTTGATTATATTATGTAAAAATTTAAAATAAAATGTTCCTTTCAGACGCTTTTTTGTGCTAATACGTAATAAAAACTTTTTTAGTACATATATATTTACTCTATGAACATTTTTAAGGGTAGTGAATTGAATTTCTTTCTTTCATTACAAAATAATGGTCAAAAGTCAAATAAATGCAGATAATGCAGAAAAATAGAATCAAATAATATAGGATAATAGTCAAATAAATCAAAGTTTTCTTTTCAATTCAGTTTTCTGCTTTTTTCACGTATAAAAAAAACCTTATATAAAGTCCAATCATATGCGAAATAAATAAGTTGAAGTACTCGATTTTACGTGGAAATTAAAACGTATTTTTAGTAAACTTTGTTCCGACAATGAAATATGAATAACAGATGTTAAGAGAGTTTATCAAATCATATATTATTCTTCCTTACTAAAATATTAGTAAATAAAGTATTAATAAATGATTACAAAAAAGTATCAATCAGATATCTCACTTAATAATTCTTAACGAAATCACATTTGTTAAGATAAAAACCATTACCAGAATGGATTTCAAAACAGAATTATAAATCCTTCTTTATGGAATATTGTTAAATACGGTTTAAATTCTTTCAAAAATTTTAATTAGATTCATTTTTATGTATTTTAAATAAAACTTATTCGAAAATATTTAATCAAGATAAAGATAACAGCGTATTGTGGAGAAATGGTAAGTCATTGCCAGATGAAAATTTTTTAGTTCCGCATTCATCTGAAAAGTTGTCAAGTTGAGAATAAATACAACTAGATTGATAAGCGTGACAAAAACAATGGCCTCATAATTTTCAAAAAATTTCGTACAACTGGAACAAAGTTTACAATCTTCTTTGTGAGAAAATTCAGCAAAAAACATATAATATATACCAACATATCAATTGAAAATATATAAAATGTTAAGTTTTGTATGCTGTATGCTTTAATCTGTTAAGAAATTTACAGCCGTTGTGCAATGAATTTCAAAAAATTAAATTTATTATTAAAAATACGTGGGATGATCAGAAAAAAAACGTTACAAGCCGCAGCATTTGAAAACTGCACATTGTGGAGAAATTTTGTTTCCCCTGAGTGGAGACAAATGGTGCTATACTTATTATATAGCTGGTCTGTGGGAAGGTAGTGAAAGTTCTCAGACGGTTCAGGACGATTGAAATGGCAAGACTTTTAGGAAATTGGTCTCGTTTGGAAGTGCAAGCCATGATTCGATTTTTATGGGTAAAGAATGTGTCCTCAATGAGCAGACAAAATGTCGCTAAATTGTGTCACTCTTTTCAATCAGGCAGACAGGATGTCAAAAAGTGCTGTATGAGAGGGAGCGGCCATCCGAGTTCTAAAATGGCAGAAATCAACACGGCACGAATTGAAGAAAGGATTCAAAATGATCGACAGGAAACCTCGTCAAAGCTGGGGGACTGAGCTATGATAGTGTGTAACATATCGTTTTCGGATGTGCTGCGATATCCCAAGACAGTTATGTGAAAACATTCGTTGAGACCTGGCTCAATGGACTGAGGACTGATTTCTCCCACGACGGGTTGATGAAGTTGATCCTGCGTTCTGATAAATGCCTAAATAGACTTGGTGATTATGTCGAAATGTAATAAACACGTATACTTAATTCGCTTTTGTATTTTCTGTCTATTATTAATAAATATTTCGTTATTAGACCTGTAATCTTTCTTTTGATCAACCCTCGTAGTTCTGATTAGTGAAAAAATATATAAAAAGCTATTTAATAATGCATATCATACGTTATCAAGATATTCTCTCAATAGACACTAGCATACCATTGCTATTGAAGAAAATTAGAGAATGGCTATTATGTGTATTGAAATTACAAAAAGTAACAAGGGACCAACGAGTTTTCAGTCTACTGATGTAGTGAACTGATTAAGACAGTGCTTCTCAATTTTTCAATATTTGCAACCCAACTATCAATCAGAATTTTTATCGCACCTTCCCCCCCCCTAAAATAACAATGCATTGAATGCAATAATAATGCACTTAGACCCTAAAACTACAACACAACTTTAATTATAAACCGTACAAATTATCAAGATAAGTATTAAATTGGTATATAATGTTGTATATGACAAGCCTATAATTTGTATATGACTAGTAATTATTAAATTTGTTTTTAATTTAGTATTGATAAATTAATTATCAATTACATTATGCAGTACTGATACATCTATAAGTTTATCAGAATAGTGTAAATGCGTATTCAATTTCTTATTATTTCGGAATGTATTTTAATTTGTTTCCTTTCAGTAAATTATTAGTTTTTTTTTTAAATAATATTTTATTCTCGACTTTTTAATATGTTCGCTCCCCTCCCACGCAAGGTTATCACGCCCCTCTAAGAAGGCAAGACTCACAGTTTGAGAAACGCTGGATTACGAGGCAACATACATTATTTTCTTCTATTATGCTTAAATGTCTTACTAATTTTTCCCATCCATTCAGGATAAAATGTTTTCACTTACACTGCTGGACACCGTAAATGAAACACACTGAAGGAAGCACGCAAATAACAGGAAATTTACAACATGCATTAGCGGAGGTGAGATATGCAAATGATTAGAATTTCAGCGCAGACACACTTTAAGCACGCCTGTGGCGCCACCTCAAAGCACTGTTTAAGGCTTGGATATTTCGACGATTTCAAGTTCGGCAATTGTGTTTTTCTTGTGGTTTTTTTCAAGAAACGATCAATTATGTCTCGTAGAAAACAGCGTTCAGCTTTTCATCAAGTATCCGAGTTCAACAGGTGAAGGATAGTGGCCTACCGAGATTGTGGTTTATCTTTCAGGGAAATCGGTAGTCGCGTGTTGGACGAAACCAAACAACTGTAATGCGGATATGTGATCGTTGGATGCAGGAGGATATGACGGACCGACGTGGTCGATAGCATCCACCTCAGTGCAACACTTCACGTGAGGACAGGCAAATTGTGCGCCTGGCAGTGACGGATCGCTCAGTCACATCTTGAACCATAGCACAGCACATTGAGTCTGTAACGCATCAGTCAGTGTCTGCGCGTACCATTCGACGCCGTTTACAGCAGAGTGGTCTGTCCGCAAGACGTTCATTGCTTGGTCTACCCTTGACGCAGAACCACAGACGTCTCCGCGCCAATGGTGCGATGAAAGAAGGATATGGGCGGCAGAATGGAATGAAGTTTCTTTACTGACGATTCACGCATCTGTCTGCTTAACACCACGATGGTCAGATTCTAGTCTGGAGACACCGTGGAGAGAGGATGCTGAATAGCTGCGTTATGCACCCCCACACTGGTCTGCACCGGGTATTATGGCATGGGGCGGTATTGGATATCACTCTCGCACTTTTCTAGTACACATTCCCGGTACTTTAAACAGCTAGCGCTACATCTCCGATGTGTTGGAGCCAGTTGCCCTTCCTTATCTTCAGGGCTTGCCCACAGCCATATTACAACAGGATAATGCGCGAGCACGCGTGGCACGCGTTGTCCAAAGGTTCTTCGTCAATCACCAGATTGAATTACTTTCCTGGCCGGCTCGCTCTCCGGATCTTTCTCCGATAAAAAACATGTGGTCCATGGTTGCTCAACGATTGACCCAGATTACACCCCCAGCTGCCACACCAGATCAACTTTGGCAACGTGTGGAAGCTGCTTGGTCTAGGTCCTCCTTTAGTGTGGGAGTGTTGGAAGGAAGATTAGTCATATTCAAAAATAACTTCAATTTATTCTCAGTTATGAACAACAACACAAATTCTATTAACCAAAGTTAAGAGGTGCACCCAAATACCAAATATGGAAAGCAATAGCAAAGTAGACGAGATACGGGAAGTCTTTAAATTTTCAGATCACTTACTTCTAGGCAATATCTTCTAATTCTTAGCTACTTAATCTAGTTTGATTTCTAATTGACAAATCGTCAACTTTAATATTACAATAATCAGCTACAAAGTATCCATGCCTCACTTCACGTTTAATCAAACACTACTAGCCGAGTAGCAGTCTCTCTCTCTCTCTCTCTCCTCTCTTTAACTCGAAGGTTTAATCTTATATACAAGTCTTAATTTAGATACTCACATCTTCTTCGAAAGAAACCTTTCAATAAATTAAATTTTAACGACCCACATTTTCCCCCAGAGGACTGTTAGTAAGAAGAATCCGAATAGACCCGTGACAAAGTATAAGAAAAGAGTTCAAAGGATGTAAAATAATTTCCTGAAAAACTTCATCCGTTTTGTTATTTTATACAAATAAGTTTTTTCAGTTGTGTTTGGGCGAGTTTTTTTTATGCTTGGATCTATCAAAGTATCTTTTCCATAGAAATACTGCAATAAATAGAAAAATTTACATTTGGATAACCAAACAATAGAATAACCCGAGTAAGAAAATTGAATCAAATTCGCGAAGATCAAACAGAACTAGAATTTTTCGTCTACTAGACATCAACAAGGTTCGGAATTCCAATCTTCAGGTGCGTTTCACCTAATTATTGAATCGTCACCAAAGGTGAATTATCTGTTTTTCAAATCGGAATATATTTGAGCATTTGCTATAATCTTATTAAGGTTTTGACTTTGCTCCTCTCTATTTTACAAGGATATTTTTTCTTTCTTTCGTAATGGCTCATATGAATAATTTTGGACATAAGATTTTCCTCTACTAGTTTAATTATGGTAAATATTTATTCGAACATAACGCGGGAAATTTACTTAGGATGTTTCCCATGGATAGCTTTTGCGTTTAATTCAGGTAATTCATTTAGTCTTAAACTGGGTACTCATGAGAAAAATAAGCTTTTAAATTCAGCAGAAATGTTGAAATCGACCACTATTTTACTCTTTCGTAACGTAAAATGCTTTAATCTTAGAATTATTATATCTGAATATTACGGTTATATTTTTATGCGATTTTTATCTACATTTTTGAATAAACGTACTTGTGTCACCATTAAACAATTTTGATGATTTATTAAAATTGTTGCTTTACTCGAAAAGTGTTTTTTTAAATGCAAACGGGAACAGCGATTGCTATAAACGTTTTGAAACTAATTAACTGAAATTTTTTAATGTATGTTCTATATAATAGTAGAAGTGTTTTAACCTTCAGATTTATCAATCACTGTTTCATTACAAAATTTACAGTCTCTTATGTTAATATAGTCACCGTTATTTTAAGCAATTTCATATAATAACTAAGATAAAGGGCTCCAGTTTTTGTAACAATAAAAATACCTCTTACCTTGAAGGTCATTTCAAAAATGAATAACATAGCAACACATCAGAATCGAAAAATTGAAAATTTTTTCATAAACTTTTGGTACAGAATGGGCCGCCTTTATGTTATATTTTGTATATAAACTTTTACCCATTTTTTCCCATTTTGGTAATAATAATTTTTTTTCTCTTCTTAATTTTAGTATATTTTTAATGCTCTAAACAAATCTAAAATCCCCATATCTTCATTTTTTTAAAAAAAGAAAAGTTGTCGCAAGTAGTCGGATACCTTAATGGCGTCTCAATGACTATTGTGTTCGGATCCCTTCTGGAACCTAAAAGATTAGCGAGACCTCCCTCTAAACCAACTCGAAAAGGGTGTATCGAGACAAAGTTACCAGTTTTAGACTAATTTAATCCTTCAAATAAATAAGAAATATTTTCAAGAGCGAAAGAATATATATTTTTTGTACGGTATTGTGCTTTAAACAGTTTGAACTATGAATTCTAAATATTTTAAAAGTTGTTATATAACAGTGATTCTCAATCTTTTTTTTTTTTTTTTTTTTTGTTGTTGTTGCGGTACACTTTTAACAATTTAAAAATGTGGCGGAACATTAACAATAAAATAATTTTAAAATAATTTTACTTACATGTAATTCAACATACAAAATAATTTATAATAATTATTTTTAATGTGAAATAAAGCAATATGTACGACAAACACAAAAAAAATTTTATTGAGTAATAAATTACAAATTTATTCTAAAAATACATTTAATGTGAAATTTGAGCATGATGAATTTTGATAATTTCGTTTATATTGGGTCGTAAAAATGATAATGCCACTTTCATTTCGTCTTCTACTTTTAAGAGTCACGATCTTATTTTCATTTTAATATTTGTTAATGCTGAAAATCCAAATACACGCAAATAAGATGTAGAAAATTCTAACAATATTTTTAAGAATTTATTGGCTGTTATGAGATAATCGCCTCTAATTTTAATCCAAAATTAGTTGATTTACTTTTCCAAATGTTTTGAAATTAAATCTCGAATATAAGGGAACGAAATTAGTTTTTCCTCTTCATTCAAAGTCATATACACTTCATATACAGATGTATCCGTTATCACAAACGGTTTACGAACCCAATAAAAATTTTTATATCCATCTATCCACGAAAGGTTAAGTTAAATATACCACGAAAACCCTTAGTTTATTTCCATAAAACGGCCGAATAATTTTGTTCTGGATTTTATTTTTTTCACAGAGTAAAATTAATAACTTCAAAAACATTTGGCGACACACTTAAAGAATTTGGCGGCACCGTGGTTAAAAATCATTGTTATATAGTGATAAGATGGCTCTAAATCTGAGTTCTGAAACGCTAAATAACGAAAAATCTTTGTACTTTAAAATCATTTGTAAGAATACAAAGCCTCAATTAGAAGAATTGATCTATCATAATTTTGCACAGCTGTTAATCATTTGATGTACTGACAATGAATAAATATGAAAGAAGAGAATCTACGATATTTAATCAGAAACAGCTTGCTTTAATAACGAATAAAAAAGCAAAAGAATATAATCACGGAAAACGTGCTATTATTAATGCTTTTGTAATGAAAATTTTATGTAACACAATGGAAGGAATATAAATACCCATATCTACTACTATTCAGATAAATTCCTGTAACAATTGTAATTATGAAGTGTTTAATTGCTTTGTTGTTTTTAGAAGTTATAATAAAACTAATAGGTAAGTACTTCATATTTACTTATGGCAGAATTTCTATAACAGTTCCTATTACATATTTATTAAAAATGTTTTTATATGCTTAAAGTATAAGCACACGATCGGAGTACTTTTTAACAAAATAGCATATTTAAACATCATAAATGCTTTTTTAGAACTCAATACCATTATAAACACTAATATTTAACTAACAATATATATTTAAAATAAATTACCTAAATATTACAAAAATCCCAATTATAAGTGAAATTTAAGCAATATTTTTGAAAAATTTCAAAGCAATTAGAGACAAAAGGTAATGAACTTATATTAGTAAAAGTATTGCTAAAACCAATTAGATGCATTTATTTAGAAAATGCACTAAAATTTAAATGTTTTATTAAAATTTGAAAATTTTAGAATTCATTGAGTAAACATTCTAAGAAATGTGACATTTTTTATGAGACCATTACTTAAATAACAAGCCGTAACTCAAAAAAAATTTTCATATAGTAGAAACTATTTTAGTACATTCTCTAGAAAATAACATAAATATCAGGTTCAAAAAGTTTTATAGAAATAAATTTGTAACACTTTGAGTTATCAGACTCGCCATAATAGATTTTGAGCAATTTAAATGCCTACTTCTGGTAGATCAAAGACCCACTTCCTGTTTTTCTAACTTTATTAAAACTTATTTTAACTTGGCCTCTAGGCCTAGAAACAAAACAAGGTATGTTTTGTAAAGACAGAAGATAGCTCTATTCAATAAAATAAAAAAAATAAAAGATATCTGTCTTAACCGAATTTGGTCATTTTCAACGTGTTCGGATACCTTAAAACTGATATGGAACTATATTGTATTTTAAAGACAGACAATTTATATGTAGAAACCGTAAAAAAATTTATGAAAACACCCTCAATGAAAAAAAACCGAAAATTTAATAGCAAGAGATTTATTACGGGCGTATAAAATTTTAACACAGCAAAATTGTAAAAGTATAATTTCATTCAATTATTCATAAAATTATTTTTGTTTAGTGTTTTATAACATGTTTGATAAATTAAAGCGAACAAAATTAGATTTTAATATCTTTGATATTTCAGCAGATTCCTTTAATTTTTTCCTTTGCACTTTAAAATATGAACCAGCTTTGAAAGTTCCTTTAGCTTTTCTTTTATATTGTGATATTTTTTATTAGATATAACGACTAATTTTTATCAGATATTAGATTTAACGACTAATAAACCCCATAATTAATAAATTATTTTAAAAGCCAAAAAAACAATTTTTTTTAGTTCAAATTAGGAGAAATTGGATTTTTTTTCAAAGGGCGTATCATTTTTTTTTTGTCCGGAACAAAAACAAATTTTCATGTAAGCAGTAAATTTCGACGGGAAAAGGTACAGCCTATTATTAGACTTGTTGCTGTTGCTAATGCCACCCGTCTGACGTAGTCAGATCTGGGCCCACGAAATTCATCATGGCGTCTGGCTAGATTGTACGCCTGTCGTTACCCGCAGCTTTAAGCATCATGCAGGTGACAGTACGATTTGGCTCGGTTCCACTTCAATTTTTAGGAAGTGGTCAGAGCTCTCCAACCTCTCTTTCTCTCCCACCAATCTCACGAGAGGACTTGCGGCTCGACGGCTTTTTAGAGTACCCCCCTGTCGCGAAGGCACTATACATTTACTAACATCCATGCCTTCTTCGGGATTCGAACCCAGGCCCTACGGAACAGCAGTCAGCGTTACTAACCATTATACCGGATGGGTGACATTATTAGACTTTACAGGTGCAGATGAATCACGAATGTAACTTATTGCGTGAGTTTTAAGTAGGACAGAAAATTTCTTTTTTAAACTCCTGTCAAAATTGTTTTATTTTCTAGTACCATACATTGTTTGAAAACAGTGAAAACATACCTCATACAGCAGGTTGTAAATGACGCACGATTTTTTTCTCTACATAAAGTCGAAATGAACTTTTTCGAGTCAGGAATCAAAAGAAAACCCGAAAACTCTATTAGTCAATATTTCAAAATTTTTAACTAACTGTGGTAATAATTCTCTAATGGTTTTTTTAGCTGCTGAATAAAATGTATATAATTTCTATCTGCGGATATTTTTGTATAGTTGATTATGAGAATTTGAAAAGTCAATTGCAAAAGAAATATGTTTTTTTGTACCCTGATATTAAGAGCAACCCCGAAATAACGTATAGAATGGTCGGTCCCGATGAATTCGTTAAATTGTGACCCGTTAAATTGTGGCCTGACTGTATTTTTTAATCTATTTCTTATATATATTATTTCAATGTCTAAATATCTCTCTCTGTTGGAGAAAATATCCTCACTCACTCATTCAGTCTCTCATCACGAAATCTCCAGAATTATTAGACTTACAGTCTTGAAATTTGTCAGGCATGCTCCTCTTTTTGAGTGTGATCTACAAAGAACGGGTTTGAGAGAAATCGACACCCAGAAGGGATTACGGGGGGATTACTGCGGTGTTATAAATAAAAAAAATTCCCGTTCTTGAATTACTAGATTTACTAACTCAAAATTTGAAAAGCGTGATTTTTTGTTGAATGGGGATCCACTAAAAGCAGGTTTTAAAGAAATCAATTCCCAATAAAGGGGTAGAGATAAAAATTCCCGTTTTCAAACTTTTAAACTTACAGACTTGAAATTTGGCAAACATATTTCTGCTGCTGGGTATAAATTCGCCAAGAACGGGTTTTGAGGAAAATCTACTTCCAAGGGGTTTTGCGGGGGGCTATGGGGGCGTAATAGGTAAAAAAATCTTCTTTTGAATAATTAGGTCCACAGACTTTGAAATTGGCAAATATGTTTTGTTTTGTCAAAATAAAAGTTTTCAGTTGAGATCCTCTAAAAGCGCTGAGGAAATTGACTAGAAGGGATGCAGGAGGGGTAACAAGGGTGTAAATGATAAATATGCTTCTGTTTTATAAATTTAAGCTAAAACTATAGCACAATTAAAATGTTTTTCTTAAAATAATTTATGTAAGCAATTTGTATTAATGTTTAACACATGAAAAAAGCAATGAATTATTGCAAGCAAAATTTTAGTTCAAATTAACAATGCAAAGATTTAAAGAAAAACTTTTTCAGATGGCCACAGGAACCATAATTCCAAAGATGTCGTTTGCGATCCTGCTGCATGTGTTGACCCCTGTAAATTAAATAAAAATCCTGGAGGATGCCCCTTTTGTGATTGTGGAGGTAAGTTATATTTTTCTTTTATCACATTTTAAAATCTGTGTTTCTATGTGCTTAGCTTCGATTGAGAATTAATATTACATCTTAATTAAATTTGTAGGTACAGATATTCCCATATAGCTTATTTCAGAAATCGAAAAAAACGTTATCTGACGTAATGTTGTTTTCTAGAAGAATCTCTTATGTAAATCATCTTAATCCTTTTCTGAAACTTCTTTAAGGCTTGAAATGTTCGAAGCATTTTTTCAGATTTAATGTTTTACTTCACTAATCATATTCTTAATTGAATAGTAAAGCATAGTAGTGAGCTTCATTTTTAAATTCATATGCGATTAGAATTTTGCAAGGAACGAGAACAACGAATTTAGAAAATTCGAACGACATCAATCAAAAATTTTATATTAAAAGTTGTTTCTTGCATCAAACATCAATATTTTAGCTCCTATTTATTTTAATTCCCCTTCTCATTTAGATGTTTAAGTGAAAGAATACTTGTATAACAATTGTAACTGGTCTATTCGTGTTCTTCTCACTAACAATCCTCTTGGGGAAAAATGAGTCTTTAAAATTTATTCTATTGAAAGCCTATGACGAATCTATACGCGTCATTTTTTCACTAATCTTCTTGGAAAACTTTGGGGCCAGCATTCAAATTAATTCACAGCCTCTCAAGAAGAAACCCTGATATATAAATTATAGTTTGACTATATAAAGTTTATATATAATATATATATATAGTTTTGTAGATGTAAGATAGAAGGAGCAGGAGAGCTGTAGCGGTGATACGTAGATGAGAATATTAGAATATTTTCATTGAGTATTTCTGAAACATAGCGCGAGTTAAGGAAGGAATTGCTAAGATATTAAATTATTAGATTAAGGATCTAAGATAGATTTAATTAGATTTAGTAATCGGATCACAGCGCTTGTTCACTTTGTCTAGTTCACTTAGTCGTGTTTACTTAGAGTTATCCATTGAGAATAGATAGCTCACTTTATATATAACTCCTAGGTTTCCTTTTGTAGTTTCACTTGTGACTGATTAAGTGCGTTTGAAGAGAAATAAAATAATAGTTATTATGGAAGTTGTTGGTGATGCTTTGTTTCCCCCCACATCCTTAGGTAGGCAAGATGGTGAAGGAGCGGTGCCAAATAGGTCGCGTTCCCAAGTCTTCCTCCTCCGAAGAAGATTGTTTATTTTAAATTAAGACTTGTATATAAGATTCAACTTTCGTGTTAAGAAAGCGAGGTTAGACTGTAAGAGATAGTAGTGTTTTATTAGCGTGAAGCTAGGCAAAGACTCGTTACTTATTTGATAATATTAAGATTGACGATTTGATCAAAAAATTAAGCGTTAAATTTAGATTTGAACGAATTGAACCTAGAAGGTGTATTGCTTTGTGTTTCAATTTACTGTTAATTCTCTTGATATCTCGTCTACCCGCGATTTCTTCACATATTAGTAATTGGTGGCATTCTTAGTTTGAGTTGTTGAATTTGAGTCGTAATTGGGAATTGTTAACAAATAGAATTTGTATTGACTATGGCTAACCTTCCTTTCGAGTCCCTCACACTAAAGGATGAGACGGGCAATCCCTTTTAAAATGAACACCTAAAAGTTAAAGGAAGCAAAGCAAACAAAAACAAAATCCAGAAATCTTAACGTTAAAAATATTGTTTGCTGTTGATTCTAATTTTACCAGATCCTCCCCCCCCCTCCGATATTCATCGTACCATTAGGTTAGTTGAACACCTGTCGTTAGTTAGCTTTGAGCACCATGCAGGTAACAGTGCTATTTGCTCGGTCCCCAATCTAATTTTGAAGAAGAACACCCGGAAGTGTGTTGAGGCACCCTCCTCTTTTCTCCTTCCACCAAACACGCAGAGACTTAGACTCGACAAATATTAGAGTGTCTCTATGCCACGAACTTATACATTTATAAACCTCCATGCTTTCTCCGGGCTTCAAGCCCAAACCCTACGACACTAAACTAGGCTAACCACTATACCAGGTGGATTGCAGGAACAGTAGTGAGTTTCATTTTTAAATTCGTGTGCAATTAAGATTTTGCAAAGAACGAAAGCAACTAATTCAGAAATTTCGAATTACATCAAGAATTTTACGTTAAACGTTATTTTTGGCTTCTAACTCTACAACGGCAATACTTTACACTTCTATTTATTTTAATACCTAGGAATTAAGCATAGCAAAGCAACAAAAAAAGGACGTGTGTGTGTGTGTGTTTTTTTTCTTTTTTTTTGTTATTAAATCAACAGAATTTGTGAAAAAGAAAGAAAGAGAGTGGAAAATTTAAGGAATTTTCAAGACTTATTTACGTTAAAAATTAAATAAAGCATCAATGAAGCTATAATAAGAAATTCTGAAGTAATACACAAAAATAAATTTGACATGTACCATAAAATCATATTTACACCTT